>VMDO01003404.1:0-71855 GCA_007922755.1 Pedetes capensis | reverse complement strand
CAGCACCGAACAACAACAACAAAGCACACATTTGTCTGCCATCCTCCTTTTGGAAATACCTTTATAATCTTTAAAATGTTAACCCCACAGGGCTCGGAATCCTGTTCCCAGGAGGCTAAGACCTAGGGTTCCAATTCTAGCCTTAAATTACTTAAGCAAACTGCTTAATTTCTTAGGGCTTCAGTTTTTTCATCTAATGAGGGTCTGGGACAACACTTAGATGACTTACGTTTCTTCAAGTATGTATACTGATTAGTAAATAATAGTGACTGATTTTATAATTCCATTCCTTCATCAAAGTTCCTGATTCCCATCTCAACTTCCCAAATGTAGAGGGGATCTTATTTGTAACCAACTTGACTGATTGTAAGTAGGAACAAGGATGAAGTTCTTCAACAGCAAAAGGTATACATGCGTATTTCAAAAGATCCAAAGTACTTCAAGGCATCATCTTGCAGTGTCAGTGACTCCCAGAGTAACCTCGAGGGGAGGGGCCCATTTTAGCAATCCACACGAAGACACAATCCCAGCACATGAGGCAGCGTCTACAGATGAAGCAACAATTCCTGACCTCTGGGTGGACACACTATGTACCTCAGGTTACCCGTGAACTGGCCATCCCCCTGCCTCACAGCCCCCCAGTGCTGAGATTATAGGTCTGGGCCACCGCGTCTAGCTTCCCTGGCTTCTCAGAGTGTTCTAATTTATAACTTTTAGCCCAGATATCCCAAAATTGTGATGACAACACTCCAATCCTATAAATCTGACCCTAAAGAAGATAATTATAGGCCAGGCATGGTGGCACATGCCAGTCATTCCAGAAACTCAAGAGGCAGAGGCAGAAGCAGGAGGATCACAAGTTTGAGACCAGAGGTAGCCTGTATAACTTAGTGAGACCCTGTCTCAAGATAGATAGATAGATAGATAGATAGATAGATAGATAGATAGACAGACAGACAGACAGACAGACAGACAGACAGACAGACATCCCTGGCTGGGGGTGCAGCTCAGAGGTACAGGGCTTGCAAAGTATGTGTGAGGCCATAGGTTCAACCCCTCAGTTCTGGGGGAAAAAAAAAAAAAAAAAGAGGAGGTGATTATAAACTCATGAGCACTGTCCCCAAATTTGAATAGATGCTACCATTTGAACACTGGCAATTATGTGTCAATATGCATCTTAAGTGTTCACTTTCTGATACACAATCCATTATGGTTGGCAAAATGTTATGAAGACTATGAGTGAAACAAGAAGCAAAAGTACTGCTGCTACTGACTATCTTCAACACAAAACCATTGAAGAGAAATGAAAGATTAAGTCTCTCTATTGAATTCCTTAAGAGAACGATGTGTCTTATTGATAAACCCCTCCACCACCCACATCATCAGCAATGTAGAACACAGCAAGGCCCAATAATAATATTAGAACTGATGTATAATCTTTCCTTCATTATTCCCTCTTTACTTTCAAAGTACGACTCCTTTATTAACACCTGAATTCCTCTTTCAGGGATGGAGTAAGCAAAAAGACCTGTGGGCAGTTTATTGCTACCTCAATGATACACCACCATGTATTAAATCGAGAGCATAAAACATATCATTACCAGTCGTACAAAATCAACAGTCTGACGCATACAACGCTACATCCGCAGGCACTTGTGCAGGCTCCGCACCAAGAGAAGAGTCAGCGGGACTTACTGAGGGGAACTCTGGGGAAATCACTGCACACCAGTGGCCTCAATCATCATTCAGCCCCTCAGTCTTAAATATAAGTGGACAATCAAGAACCACCAGACAGCCAGAATAAGTCTAAATAAAAAAATACTGGGGCCTACTGAACTGAGAGAAAAGAGGTAATTCAAGAAATGAGGAAAACTTTTTTTCCTACAAGAACTCAAGGGGGTGACCTCCCACATACTTCCTGAGATGGACACAAAAGGAGAGAGAAAACCCTAACCTACAGAGCACAAGACACAGGACAAAGGGGCTCCAGTCCAGGACTGCAGTGAAGGTTAAGCCCCAAGAGTAGCTCACACAGAGGGATGGCTCTGAGAAAAAAGGGAAATCCACAGAACAGGTAGCACGGCTGAGAAGCTGTTTAAATCTGGGGCTGTAGTGAAAGTGCATTACTCTTCTGTCAATTAGCAAAAGAGCAATCGAAAACCTTGGAGAAAATAGGGGTTGGGGATAAAGTGCAGGGGTGGAGCACTTGCCTAGTATGCCCAAGGCCCAGGGTTCAACCCAAAGCGCACACAAAAACAAACAAACAAACAAAAAAACCTTGGGGAGCAGAGGGAAGCACTATAAGAATGTTCTGGATTTTATATAAAACATGTTTATTGATAATTTTAAATCTAAATTTTTTATTTGCCAATTTTATACTATTTTAAGCAACTGGGATAATTCCCACCACTTTATAGTCATTAATGAACTTCCTATTTTTGCTCTTGAATTTGTTGTAAGTTTCATTTGTTGTTCTGTTATAAAGCTTCAGGATTTGGTAAAAACCAGTTTGTATTCTTCTTTATGCCCTTTCTGATTTTTGGAGACTACGTATTAATCTCTCTCAATCTTGGTCTTCCCAAAGTGAATATTGTCTTTTTAGACTATAATCACCCAGCAGCCATTGCAGTCCCCTGAATATTCTCGTTGCCAAACAACAACAACAACAATGCTTCTGATTGCCCTGAGATTACATGTATGCTTTCTGGAGCTGGATGACTAACCATACTTCAGCACTGGACACTTTATTCACTACTAGGATAATTTCTCTTTCAGATCCAACTCATAGCAACCCTATGTACACCAGAACAAAACACTACCCAACACTGTGCCATGCACACAGCCTTTCTATGTGTGAGCCCACTGTTGTAGTACCCGTGTTTCTTCTCATTTTGAGTCGTGTCATATCAGCAAATGGAGGTCCCAGGGGCTTTACTCTATTCCCATCATTAAGGTCCACTCTACTTTGAAGAGGCAGCTCTTCCCCAGTCATTTCTCCAATGCCTTCCATTCTGGGGGGCTCATCTTCCGGCACTATATTTGACAGCACTTCTCTGCTGTTCATAGGGCTTTTAATGGTCAATTGTTTCAGGAGTGGGCTGCGGGGTCCTTCTCCCTAGTCTGTCTTATTCTGGAAGCTCAGCTGATATCTGGCCACCATGAGTGGCCCTGCTGTATCTGAAATGCCAGTGGCATAGCTTTCAGCCTCACAGCAACATGCAAGCCCCCACAGCACAACCAGCTGACAGACACTGGGAGGATTACTACATAGCATTTGATAGTATTGCTGATTGTATGGTCCATGGGCCAGTGTCCTTATGGAAGTCCCTAGTGACTATCAGATGCCTTCCTAGGCACCTAGCATTTATTTGAATGTATTACATTTGAATATGGAGCCAATCCTTCTCTACAAATAGGGTCAGGATTGTTTCTAGCTACAAATATTATTCACATGCACACTTTGAAACTGTTCTGTGTGGGGATGTTTTTGTTCTTTGGGATCTGAGAGGGCCTACACTACAATTATTGCTTTGAAGAACGCTTAGCTAAGTAGTGGTCCCCAGAGATCAGACCTGTTTACGCCTCTGGATGTGCTATGAAATACTCATTTGTCTCCAGCTTTTGGTTCTTAAACGGGGACATACCCTTTTTTCCTTTTCACAGATACAAAAAAAAAAAAAAAAAAAACCAACCATAATAGATATACTATATTAATGGAGTACCATGTAATGTTTGATATATGTACACACTGCATAATGTTTAAATTGGGTTAAATGTATCTCCTTATTTATCAGTTCTTTGTGGTGAAAACTTTCAAAATCTAACTTTCTGAAATGGACAGCACATAATTATCATCTAAAAAGGTATTCTTAATACAACTACCAACATTCTCATCAGTATCCCTTGATGATACAGGTTTTAAACAGCCAACTTCTTGAGAATCTAGTTTTAGCTTTTGTATCCTCTTGGTCCAACTACTTTGGTGTCAAATAATTCTAGCAAAACCATTTTAATATGATCTTACTTCACATTTCTCAATTTTCTTGATGAATCTTGTGTGAGCTAAATATTTACCATAATTTTTCTAATGAATTGGCTGCTTTCACAACTTCTTGGCCCTTCAAACTGTATTATAACCTATGCTACAAATCTTTTACAAAAAATGACCATCACCTTTTCCAGAACAAATCAATTAAAAACATTTAACCAAGAATAAGCCAGAGAAGCAACACAGCAGAGTGGCTAGGGGTCCAGATCAGGTCTGAAGCCAAACTGCCTAGTTTGAAATCAGGCTCCTGTACTGACTAGTGGGGGGGACCTTGAACAAGTTACTCATCTGCACAGCGCCCCATTTCCTCACCTATACAATGGGAAGAGTCACTAAAATGTGGTTGTGTTATGAAGATTAAAGGAGTTAATACTTGTAAAGTACTTGGAACAGAGCCTGGTACACAATAAACACAGCATATATGTTCATTAAATTATAAAAAATGTATAGTTCAGTAGAGGACCTTTGAAGTTTGACCAAAATAAACAGCCCTCAGAATTTAAAGCGCACAAATGATTCCTTAAAATTAATCATTTTAGGGACTTACATTCAACTTCCAATGATACCATCATTACTGAAAACATTTCTAAAACTTCACTTTTGGAATACCTTCTATGAGCACGATTAAACACTAAGCAAGAAGTTCTTAGTCTATGATCATATTTATTGCTTCCTTGCTGGTATTATCCAGTTTTATCACTCTAGTCTTATTCATTAGGCTTACTCGTTAAAAATCAGGTCCCTTACAAATAACAAAAATGTGCTACCACTGCAGATAATCACAAGACTGTTTCAAGGGCTGTAAAGACAGTGTGTTCTGTTTGCCTCAAGTTACCTTGGGAAGACGCGTTCACTCTGTCATCTGAAACTATGTAACTGGAGCTATTAAGGCTACTGAAAGTCAGCCAATATGGAAAAATATACTGCTAAAAAAATTGCTCAAATGGTACACCTACAATCTTCTGAAGCTAGAATGAAGACAGATAATTAAGTGTTCTCTGTTCCTCCAATCTTCCTTTAATACCAGGTCTCATATGGATGGAGTATGAGTCTCAAAATTATAACTTTTACATTAGGCTTTATCATACTCTGACCTTTGGATATCTAACAAGAGACAATTAATTCACTTGGATTTAAAACAGTTTGTCCAAAATGCCTTATTTACAAGGAAACTACTCTTTGTACAATGGTAGGAAAATCTATTTTACATAGTACCGTCTTCTTGTAAACAATTTTAAAATGGACTGAGGTTGGAAGAATTATTTTATAACTCCCTGCAGGTAATACATGCCTTTTTATTGAGATTCTTCCACTCCTCCCAACTGTGACATGTACAGAATTAACTTTTCAAAGCCAATCATAAATAAGGTTTCCCGTTTGGTCCTATCAAACTTCTTTTTGTACCTTACAGAGTGCTCACAACTGACATCAGAAGTAATTTTAAGCTCCAGTAATCAAATTTATCTTAGCATGGTTCAAAATGAAAAAAAAGTATTGTTGGTGTCAAGAAAGCAAGATCTAAATTTTTACTGAGGTGTTTATTTATTTCAAACACTTCTTGTTGTTGTTGTTGTTAGGTGCCGTCGAGTCGGTATCCGACTCATAGTCGACCCTCATAGGGTTTTCAATGGCTGAGTGCTTCGGGATTGTCTTGGGAGTGGATTGCCAAATCCTTCTCCCATTTTTGCGGTGCTGGGAATTGAACTCGGGACCTCAGAGACTGCAGCACAGCGCTCTACCCACTGAGCCAAATCCCAGCCAAACACTTCTTATTCAACTTTAATTTATTTAATTAAAAGTCAGAACAGGTTCAACTTCAGAAGATGTAGCCAACTTCTCTCTGAGTCAGGTCAACCTCTACCCAGGGCTAACTAAAGGTTTTCTTTGTTCCTCATGCATTCTGATTCTAAATAATAACCATTTTCATAATAACTCAGAAGAGATGCCCATCACCCTCGGAGTCCTTCTGCTTCTCCTCATGACTTAATGCTTCACTTTGCCTCATCAACTTCATGCAAGGACATCATCCTCTCTCTCAAGCGCACTGAAAGCAGAATCATCAGACAAAATTCCCAACCATACATGATCAAGCTTCAGAGCAAAAGTTTTATCATAACTGCACAGCTCTTCAGTGAGTTTCTTCGCAAATAACTGAGTAAACCACCTACTTGTTGTTAGGTGCAATCGAGTCCGGTCCAACTCGTAGTGACCCTATCTATGCACAACAGAACGAAACTCTCCCCAACACTGTGCCATGCCTGGCACTATGTCAGCGCTTCTCTGCTGTTCATAAGGTTTTCAATGGCCGATCATTTCGGGATTGTTTCGGGAGTGGGCTACCAGGTCCTGCTCCCATTTTTGTATTGCTGCGGATAGAACCCAGGACCTCAGCGCAGAGCGGCACTCTACCAAGGGAGTTAAACCCCAGACACTAGGCTTCCGGCATATCTTTCCCAAGTCAAATTTTCTGCCCTGCTTTCTAGCGGAGAAGGGTATAAAATTTGCAAACACATTAAAAAAAAAAAAAAATCAGAACTCCGAGGCCAGAAATGTCAATTCTCACCCAAGCTAAGTCTCTCACCAGCTGGCTGAACCCAAGTACAAATCACTTAATTGCCCCCCCCCCCGCACCTAGGCTCAATGTCCCCATCCAGCAAGAAATGACAACAAGATCCGACAAAACTGCAGACAGCAAATGTTCTCAAACGTGCAAAAGCGCTACGGGAACGCAATGCAATCATCGTCAGTGAAAGAACCCTCACTTTCTTGGCAAAACTTAAAGGGTTCCTCCCTCGTCGCTTACCATCAAAAAAAGATGCGAACACAACCTGAACAACAAACAACCTGAACCCGTCGGTGACACTTTCCTGAACTCCGAGGGGGGGCGGTGATCAGCAGTTCCGGGCGAGGAGTCACGGGAACGCCGATCGGAACCCAACGTGGGGCCGCCCCGGCTGGAAAGAGGCGCAGCGAGGTCCAAATCCACCCGGGATCCTAACGCCCCTCGTGGCTCAGGGGACTGGGGGGAGGGGCAGGGGAGGAGCCGGCGCGTCGTGGCCCCTCCAGCGGGGCCGCTCCTTGCGCCACCAGCGCCCCGGCCCACGGTGCCACGTCCCGGCCTCCGTCCCCGCCCCGGGACGGCAGCGCCTCCGCTGGAGGGCGCCGGGCTCGATCCCTGGCGGGCCACGCCTCGGACCCGAGCGGGAGCGGGCAGTTAGAGCGGTTGGAACAGTTGCGCCCGGACCGGCCGCCCCGGCACCCAGCCCCGGCCCGGCCCGGCCCGGCCCGGCCCGGCGGGGCCTCCGCCGCAGCCCCCGGGCCGGGCGGGCTCCCGGGCGCAGGCCTCGGCGCCGCGGGCCGCCCCTCGCGGCGAGCTCACCTCCGACGCGTCAAAAGCGCATGTTCGCCGCCGCTCGGCCGCCGTCTCCGCTCCGCCGGCCCGGCCAGGCCCGCCCAGCCGCTCAGCGCCGCTCCGCTCCGCAGCCCCGAGCTCCACTCCACGCACCAACGCGGCCGGCTCCTCCCCGACACGTCAGGGGCTGCCTGAGTGTCCGAGGCCATTCTGTGACGCACGGGGGCGAAGTTCTGAGCATGCGCAGGAGCGCGCGGGCGGGCTGGGTGGGGCGAGGGCCGGGCTGGCGTCACAGGGGGCGGTCCCGAGACTGGCGTGGTGACGTCAGCCCCATGGTGTCCTTCTGCGCAGGCGCCTCGGGGGCCCCCGAGTGGTGAGGTGGAGGCCTGTGCGGTGGTCTGTTAAGTCTCTGGCGCTAGGAGAGGGAAGCAAGACGAAGTGGGTACGGACTTAAAAAGGAGGTGCATAAGCCGGGGGCGGTGGCGCACGCCTGTCATTCCAGGGACTCCGGAGGCAGAGGCAGGAGGATCGCAAGTTCGAGGCCAGAGGCAGTCTGCATAATTTAGCGAGACCCTGTCTCAAAAAGTAAAAAAAAAAAAAAAAAGGGCTGGGGCTGCAGCTCAGTGGTCCAGCACTTGCAGAGCATGCAAGCGCGAGGCCCTGGGTTCAACCCCTAGGACCGAAAAAAAAAAAAGAGAGACACAAAGATGGACCAACTGTTCGGGGACTGGAAACTTAAGGGAAGAAAGCCATGTTTAAAAAAAATTTAGGGATGTACATCTACATACAATGCAGTTCTAAATTCAGAGATCTTAGAATTGATTCTGTGGTGTTTTTAGACACAAGAGCAACTTTACAAGTTTCTTACAGAAACCCTTGCACGTGAGAGCAAGGTGAGCCTAGGAAATCCAGTTATGCTTTTGAGGGAGATGGATAGAACAACTAAGATGGATTGTAAAACGCCGGGCGCAGTGGTGCACACCTGTCATCCCAGCGGCTCGGGAGGCAGAGGCAGGAGGAACGCAAGTTCCAGACCAGAGGCAGTCTGCGTAATTTAGGGAGACCCTGTCACAAAAAGTAAAAAAAAAAAAAAAAAAAAAAAAAAAAAAAAAAAAAAAAAAAAAAAAAAAAAAAAAAAAAAAAAAAAAAAAAAAAAAAAAAAAAAATGGACTGGGGGCGCAGCTCAGTGGTCTAGCACTTGCAAGGTACCCCCAGTACCGCAAAAATAAAAAATAAAAATAAAAAATAAATGAATAAATAAATTAAATTAAATTAAAAAGATGGATTGTAAGAGGCACCCAAATCAATGAAGATCAGAGAAGGGATGAATGGGGTTTGTAGGAAAAGCACCTCGAGCTAGCCTTTGAAGGATATAGGATGGAAAAGATGATAATGGTATTCACTTCTGTTGTGCAGTTCAAGTGTACTGGCAATTGTGCCAGTCTGCATTATTTCATCCTCACAATGTCCCATTGAGATAGGTAGTTATTTCCATTTTACAAATCAGGAAGCCAGCTCAGGAAAATGCAGTTGCCCATGTTCACTCAACTAGAAAAAGGGGGACTCAAGATTCAAACTTGGAGCTGGGGGTGCAACTCCGTGGTAGAGCACTTGCCTAGCATGTGCAAAGGCCCTGAGCTCAACCTCTAAGTACTGGGGGGAAAAAAGAAAAAGAAAAGGAAGGGAGGAAAGAAAAAGAAATAAAAAGAAAAATGAAAAAGATTCAACTCACTGAATTTTCTAACTCAAGAAATCACACTATTATCCACTACTATGCTTACACTTAGGAAGGAGAATGTTAATAATAGCATTTATTGAGCTGGAGCACTCTGCTAAGGGCTTTACATACATTACCTCCCTCAAGTCTCACAACAAACCTTTGAAGTTGAAATTATTACCTCTATTTTATATGTTTTGCTGTACATAGGGTCGCTATGAGTCGGACTCGACTCGACAGCACCTAACAACAACAACAATTCTATATGTTGTAAACTGGGACCTGGAAAAGCTGGCGGTGAAACCCAAGCCGGTCTTACTCCAAGGCCAGTGGTAAGGAATGACTTGGAGAGTCACTGAGGCTCTGGGGCTCTGCTTCCATGACTGGAACTTTGCCCTGTCTGATGAGATCTCAGGCAGGGAGCTGATTAATGAAGGCTTCGCTGTAGACCTAGTAGTGCCAAGACAGAACAGTCCCACCCCAAGAGGAAAAAACAAAGGCTGCAGCTCTGGTCCCGCCTCTTGGCCAAGGTGCCAGGAAATGCACTGAGTCATCTAATGGCAGGCCAGGTCAGAAAATGTTGATGTCATTGTCCAGGCTGACGCCCCTCCCACACAGTCTGAATCTAGTAATGGCTTTTGTAAGGACTGTTGTGTGGGCTTCAACTTAACCAGTGGGCTTTCCTTGGCAGAGCCCTCAGCGGTGTTAAAGGCCCACTACCGATCTCCTTCCTCCTAGTTGCTTGACCTTTCTCCCTGAGAGATGGGCCCTGGAGCTAGACAGGGTGAGTAATAGTCAGCAAACTTCGCCCCACCCCCTTCTTCCAATATACCAAATACAGGGGAAATAAAGTGCGTAGAAAAGTGGAAGATAACCACAAAAGAAAGCAGAAGTTATAAAATCAGCCTTGTGAACAGAAAATGTGAATGAGAACTGTGCTGCCCTTCTGCTGTCGCAAACCAGTCATAAACCATTAGGAAGCAGTTTGTTGAGGTTCCAGCACAAGGTCTCTTTCTTGGATCGAATTGGAGATCAGTGCTGCAGTCCCTGAGAACACGCATGAGCATCACCAACCCTGACATGCAGGAAACAGAAGAGGTTCTACCACTGGAAGGGGAGAAGTTTGACTTGCTGCCACGGGGAGGTCTGACTACAAGTCTAAGTGCTGGCTAGTGAGAATGCTGGACTTGGCAACATCACACACTCACAGTTCTAAATTCAGTGCTCATGTTGTGTTGTCAGGTGCCGTCAAGTCGGTGTGCGACTCATAGCGACTCTACGTACAACAGATGAAACACTATCGTTCTGCTTCTCTGCTTATTCATAGGGTTATCGATGGCTGGTTGGTTTTCGGAGTGGGTTGCCAGGTCCTTCTCCCAAGCCTACACGGCACCTGGTGTTCCCAGGCAGTCTCCCATCCAAGTACTAACCAGGCCGACCCTGCTTAGTTTCCGAGATCTGATGGGATCCAATGCCACAGTGGGACGGCTGCAGGCTCAGTGCTCATAGAAGAGGCTTTGTGGCATTCAGTGCCCTCAAAGCAACTCCAAACCACTTCTGCAGGCTGCATCCTACTGTTCACCGGAGTTTCGCCAGACTCCCCACCACGTCCCCACAAATAGATGGCTCCATTCCTCTTGTTGTTGTTGTTGTTGTTGTTGTTGTTATTGTTGTGTGCCATCGAGTCGGTATCCGACTCATAGCGAGCCTCATAGGGTTTTCAATGGCTGACTGTTTTCGGGATTGCCTTGGGAGTGGATTGCCAGGCCCTTCTCCCATTTTTGTGGTGCTGGGAATTGAACTCTGGACCTCAGAGACTGCAGCACAGTGCTCTACCCACTGAGCTAAACCCCAGCCCTCCATTCCTCTAGGAGCCTGTTTTATTGACTCCCACTGCCCTGTGATTTAGCTCAGTGGGTAGAGCGCTGCGCTACAGTCTCTGAGGCCCCAAGTTCAATTCCCAGCACCGCAAAAATGGGAGAAGGACCTGGCAATCCACTCCCAAGGCAATCCCGAAGCACTCAGCCATTGAAAACCCTATGAGGGTCGCTATGAGTCGGATACCGACTCGACGACACCTAACAACAACAACAACAACAACTGCCCTGTGTACTGCAGCTACTCCCTGGGCTGGACCACCTGCCTTCCCCTCTGCCTTTTGAAGTCTCACTCAATCAGCCATCACTTCCAGGAAGATTCCTCTGATAACAACCAGAGTCCCAAAGGGAGCACCGTACCCTCTGAGTCCAGGTAAAGCCCTGCAGAGTTCAGAGAACACTTATTAAACACTGCCTCTTAGTTATGGCGATATCCAGTCTCCCCCAGAAAACCAAAACTCAGTGAGTACAAGGATGTGTTCATTGTCCTAATATCCCCCTGGCCACACACACTTTGCACATACTCATTTAATATGCTTCAATGAAAGTGAAGGGGGCTTGGATTTAGCTCAGTTGGTAGTGCGCCACTCTGCAGTCTCTGAGGTCACGAGTTCGATTCCCAGCACCGCAAAAATGGGAGAAGGACATGGCAACCCACTCCCCAGGCAATCCGGAAACAATCTGCCATTGAAAACCCTATGAGCGTCGCTATGAGTTGGACACAACTTGATGGCACCTAACAACAACAACAACAATGAAAGTGAAAGAATGAATTAATGGCTGGGTAGCTATAATTCCAAATACAAGATTGACAGAACTTTCTGGAAAGTGCTCCAAATCTTGGGGAAAAAATAAACACCATACATAAGTGATGCCAAGATGCTAGGTTACAAAGGAACTAGTGTTCAGATTATAGGCAAAAGGTATATGCCTTTTCTCTAGTTCAAATCTTAAACCCAGTCTACAGCATCTACAGTCCCCAATGCAACATATCTTGCTTCTGCCTTAATAACACATATACAGAGGGTACCAAAAAAAGTATGCACATTTTAAGGGAAAAATGGTATTAACATTATAATGTTCAACATATACTGATAATAAGAGATGAATACAAGTCATGTTTTACTTGTGCATTTAGAGGAGGCGCTCAGAGTGGTTACCATAGCAGAGGAAACAGGACTTGTTGCTGTGCAAGACCTCCCAGTTCTTTCCTTGTGAACATCACTCACAGCACCATGCATCTCAAACTTATTAATGTGTCCTATTGTTAGGCGTGGGCTGGGATTTAGTTCAGTTGGTAGAGCGCTGCTCTGAAGTCTCTGAGGTCCAGAGTTTGATTCCCAGCACTGCAAAAATGGGAGAAGGATGTGGCAAGCCACTCCCAAGGCAATCCCGAAACAGTCGGCCATTGAAAACCCTATAAGGGTTGTTATGACTCGGATATGACTTGATGGCACCTAACAACAACATTGTTAGGCGTGTTGGAGATTCTGTTGCATATTCACACCTCCATTGTCATACTTCCCTCACGTTCTCAAATTTCAAATACCACTTCAAACTAGTCTTGCATTCCTAGAAAGACAACAGCGCTTCCGCCATTTTCTTTGACTGTCCTGCCTGTGGCATGGTGGCACACGCATTCATTTAACACCATCTTTTGAGTGAAAGTCACACTACACATTGCTACCATAATCCAACTCAACTTTGAAAAGTTATATATATATTATAGTTGTTGTTAGGTGCTATCACCATCGAGCTGGTGTCCAACTCATAGAGATCCTATGTACAGCAGACAAAACACTATTGTGCTTCTCTGCTATTCATAGGGTTTTCAATGGCTGATTGTTTTTTGAGGGGCAGGGGAGTGGGTTGTCAAGTCCTTCTCCCAAGCCTACAGCACCTGGTGTTCCCAAGTCGTCTCCCATCCAAGTACTAACCAGGCCTGACCCTGCTTAGCATCCAAGATCTGACAGGATCAGACACCACAATGGCAGGTTACATATAGATTGTTGCTGTTGTTAGGTGCCGTTGAGTCGTGTCCGACTCATAGCGACCCTCATAGGGTTTTCAATGGCTGATTTTTTTTTCCCCCCATGGATTGCCTTGGGAGTGGATTGCCACGTCCTTCTCCCATTTTTGCAGTGCTGGGAATCTAACTCGGGATCTCAGAGACTGCAGAGCAGTGCTCTACCAACTGAACTAAATCCCAGCCCCCTATATATAGATAGCATCTCTTAAAATGTGTATACATTTTTTGGCACCCCAGGATACTTGGGCCTTGAGGTGAAAAGTGGTTTTATACAGAGAAGAAAATCTGTCACTGATCAGCTGTAAGTTCGGTGCTTGCTAGGTACAAGGCATTGTTCTAGGCCTTGAAGATTCAACCGTAACTTTAAAAAGCACCTCCCCAGCTCTACCAACAGAGCTGATGGTCTAATGGGGAAGACAGACAATAACCAACAAGACTAATTCATTCTTTCATCACATGAACTATAAAGAAAATTAGAGTCAAAGGATAAGGTGGGGCAGAGACCTCTTCCTGAGTGAAAATAGGGCTTAACATTCATGGGAGTTTTCTTCATCCATAATGTTGTCAAGATCTTTTTAATAACAAGCTACTGCATAAAATGCAAATGATATGTGAAATTAAGAATGTAAAATATATGCAGATGCATGAAGTAGAGAAATTTATCTTTGTCAATATAGCGACTGGCATAGACGAGGTACTCATTAAATATTGGTTGGTTAGATAAGTGACTGGCTGGTGGTCTGCAGAATGCCAGAGCCTTTAGCCAGACAATGAAATTCCCCTTTCAAGATTCTGAATGGCAGCCGGGCAAGGTGGCACACACCTATAATCTCAGCAGCCTGGGAGATGGAGGCTTGTTGTTGTTGTTAGGTGCCGTGGAGTCGGTATCCGACTCATAGCGCCCCTCATAGGGTTTTCAATGGCTGAGTGCTTCGGGATTGCCTTGGGAGTGGATTGCCAGGCCCTTCTCCCATTTTTGCGGTGCTGGGAATTGAACTCGGGACCTCAGAGACTGCAGCGCAGCGCTCTACCCACTGAGCTAAATCCCAGCCCCAAGGGAGATGGAGGCAGGAGGATCGCAAGTTCAAGACCAGAGGCAGACTGTGTAACTTAGTGGGACCCTGTCTCAAAAAGTAAAATAATGGGCTGGGGGTACCGCTCAGTGGTCCAGCACTTGCAAAGCATGCAATCGCGAGGCTCTGGGTTCAACCCTCAGTACCAAAAAAAAAAAAAAAAAAAAAAGATTCTGAATGGTAACCAGTTCCTGTTTGATTTAAAGATGCCCCCTCTGAGCCAGGCACAGTGGGGCATTCAGGAGAGTGATCCAGGAGGATGGCAAGTTCCCAAGTTCCAGCTGGCCTGGGCTGCAGAGTGAGACATTGTCTTAAAAAAAAAAAATGCGCTGGGTGCAGTTGCGCACGCCTGTAATCCCAGCGACTCCAGGAAGTGGAGGCAGGAAGATCGCAAATTGGAGACCAGAGGCAGTCTGCGTAATTTGGCAAGACCCTGTCTCAAAAAGTAAAAAACAATGGGCTGGAGGCAGCAGCTCAGTGGTCCAGCACTTGCAGAGCATGCAAGTGCGAGGCCCTGGGTTCAACCCCCAGTACTGCAAAAAAATAAATAAAATTAAAAAAAAATTGTCTCCTCGGTTTCCAACTCCAGGTGGCTGTAAGTCAGCAGAAAGGCAGAAACTGAGTAAAAATGAATTTGCTTATAAGAAATTTTTATTTGTCTTCATTTTTGTTTTTAAGAGTCAGGGCCTCGCTCTGTGGCCCAGGCTGGCCTTGAACTCCTGGAATCAAGCGATCCTCCTGCCTCAGCCTCCTGAGTACCTAGGACCACAGGCATATACAACTGTGCCCGACTTATGCTATGTTTTAAGTTCCAAACCCTCCTCCTGTTCCTTCCCTTTCCACTGTGTCCATCTGAAAGTGACACCTGCTTTCCACCCCCCTCTGCAGGCCTTCAGGTGTCACTTGCTGAAAGATACCCTTGGAGGTGAGAAAGATGAAGATAATTTAGGTCGGGGCTTCTCAGGCCTTCCTATGACAGTCCTACCCCCGTGGCTGGTACCTGGAAAGGAAAGAGCCCGAGTCCTTGTCCACGGGGATAAAAAAGGTCTCAAGAGTCTCTGCCAAGCCGGGCGTGGTGGTGCACGCCTGTAATCCCAGCGGCTGGGGAGGCGGAGGCAGGAGGATCGCAAGTTCAAGACCAGAGACAGTCAGTGTAATTTAGCGAGACCCTGTCTCAGAAAATAATAAAATCTACAAAATGGGCTGGGGGTGCAGCTCAGTGGTCCAGGCCCTGGGTTCAACCTCTAGTACCGAAAAAAAAAAAAAAAAAAAGAGTCGCTGTGGAGCCTTTTATCCTCTAGTGGTGGATCCTGATATCAGCCCTGAGCCTGTGAATCTCCTATAGTTTGTCCTGATTCCTCCCCCAGCAGCCTACCTGACCCAGGGACTTCTCCGGAGCTGCAACTCCGTGCTTCCCCTGGCTGCGGAACCTCCCGGGCTCCCGAGCTTCACTCCTCACTGTCGGCTCCCACGCCAGCCCACACAGCAGAGAAGCAGCTGCTTCGCTGGGAGAGGACCAGGGCACTGCTAATTGCTAATTTGGTTAACACCTGGCAACCCCAAGCGCTGTTGACATCACACCTACACAAACAGTGTGAGTGTCCCTGGAGGGAAATACCTGCTCACACCTTTGCACAGACAAGGCGGCACCCAGTTTACCTACTCCCAAACCAGACTGGTGAAATGACAGGACTGAAAAGAAATGGAGTGTTTCTAGCCTGAGCTGATTGCATCAGGCACTGTCAGCCTGATTCCCATTACCAGGTAAGCCCATGAGTCAAAGTTACCAGGACCAAAGGAGCACGGACTCAGCCATTCAACAAATACTGACTCAGTGCCCAGAACTGTTCCTAGCCCTAGGAATAGAGCAATTAGCAAAAGAAGCTAAGTCTCCTCCTTCCTCCAGGTTTTCTAACAATGAAGAAAGGGAAATAGAAAGGAAACAGAAAATGGGCAAAGACACTTGACTATGTCAGTAAGTACTAATGAGAAAAAAAAAATAATTAGCCAGGGCTTTTCAATATTTTGCACTTCAGGTGCCATTTAGGGCAACAGCCATGATTTTTCTTTTTTTTTTTCAATATGGGGGTTGATTCCAGGGCCTCCCACATGCTAGGCAGATCTCCACCACTGAACCTCATTCCCAACCCCTTTTTTATTTTTTATTTTGAAACAGGTCTCACTAAATTCCACAATCTGCCTCTTTCCTGGAACTCTCTATCCTCTTGCCTCAGCCTCCTGAGTAGCTGGGATTACAGGCATGCACCGTGGCACTTGGCAGCAGCCCTGATTTTTAACTCTAGTCCCAATGTGTGCTAGGGTATTGTTGTTGTTGTTGGGTGCCATAGCGGCGCTCATAGTGTTTTCAGTCTCTGATAGTTTCGGGAGTGGACTGCTATGTCCTTCTCCCGTTTTTGCGGTGCTGGGGATCAAACCTGGGTCCTCAGAGAGTGCAGAGCAGTGCTCTACCAACTGAGCTAAACCCTAGCCCAATGTGATGTGTACTAGGTACTTAACATTTGTGGAATGATTACAAAGCTTTCAATGAATGTCTTAAAATTCCCAATCATTTTAACTGCTTTCCTCCGCTACTCTTTCTTGCGTCTGTTTCTTTCTTTCACCAAAGCATTTTTGTGATTTAGAACTCTAATAAAGAACCTTCCATGTAAAAAGCAGCAACGATTCAAGCACAGTGGCACATGCCTGTGATTCCAGCTACTTGAGAGGTAGAAGCAGGAAGATTGAGAGTTCGAGGCCACAGGCAGCCTGAGGAATTTAGCAAGCCCCTGTCTCAAGACAAAAAATTTATAAAGGGCTTGAGGTGGAGCTCAGTGATAGAGCGCTTGCAAAGTATGTGTAAGGCCCTGGCTTCAGCCCCCCAGTACCACACAAAAAATAAATAAGCAAAAATAAAACTAAAATAAAATATAAAAAGAGCAACAAGAAGCAATTGCCAAAAAAAAAAAAAAATAGATTCTATTCCACCTCAAGTCAGGCTGGGATTTAGCTCAGTGGGTAGAGCGCTGCGCTGCAGTCTCTGAGGTCCTGAGTTTAATTCCCAGCACCGCAAAAGTGGGAGAAGGGCCTGGCAATCCACTCCCAAGACAATCCCGAAACAGTCAGCCATTGAAAACCCTATGAGGGGCGCTATGAGTCGGATACCGACTCGATGGCACCTAACAACAACAACATTCCACCTCAATCTTCAAACTCAAAGTAGAATAGCAAGGAGACTCCATATGTCATCCAACAAAATTGTGAGATTTTAAAACATTATACTACAGAGTGCAGAAACCAGCTCCCTCATGTAAGGTACAAGCAGGGGATGTCAATTGGAACGAATTTTCTGGTAGGCATTTTAGCAGCATGGTTAGTTTGGATATAGAATGTCTCCTAAAAGTGTGGTCCCAGCTGGGGCGGTGGCACACGCCTGTAATCCCAGCAGCTCAGGAAGCGGAGGCGGGAGGATCACAAGTTCAAGACCAGAGGCAGTCTGCATAATTTAGCCAGACTCTGTCTCAAAAAGTAAAAAAAAAAAAAAAAAAAAAAAAGTGTGGTCCCCAGCCCATAGCACTATTGGAAGGTGATGGAACCTTTAAAAGATAGGGCATAGTGGGAGGTCTTAGGGCATTGGGGGTGTGCCCTCAATGTGGATTGTGGGTCCCTGGTCACTTGTGCAGCTTGCGCACACCCCTGCCAGGAAGTAGTTTGCAACACCATCCACATTCTGCCATGAACTTCCCCCTCTTACCAGAGACCTAAAAGCAATGCATCCACCTGACCATGAACTGAAACTTCCAAACCTGTGAGCCAAAATAAACCTTTTCTCTTCATAAATTGATCACCTCAGGCTTTTGTTACAGTAACAACTAACACACAACGTGTATCAAAATCTTTAAAATGAGCTAGGCATAGTGGTGCACACCTGTAATCCCAGCACTAGGGAGACTGAGGCAGAAGGATCGCCTCAAATTCAGGTCATCCTGGCTTACATAGCAAGTTCCAGGCCAGCCAGGGCTATATAGCACGACCTTGTCTCAAAAAAAAAAAAAAAAAAAATCATCCCAGCGGCTTGGGAGGTGGAGGAAGGAGGATCGTAAGTTGGAGACTAGAGGCAGTCTATGTAACTTAGCGAGACCCTGTCTCAAAACAAACAAACAAACAAAAAAACTTTAAAAATATGCAAGTCCTCTGATTCAGCACCTTCATTCTGTGAATTTATCTGGAGGTAAGTATAAGGAATGTGTACAAATATTTATCCAATGGAATGTTCATCAAAGCATTGTTTGAAATAATGGTAATTAGTAATAGCCTAAAGGACTGATGAAATGCAATTATGATAGCTGTAGTATATCATAGTGTCATAGTGTGTGATCTCACAATAATGTTACAGAAGAATATTAACAGTGGAAACACACTATTCAGTTAAATGAATAAAGCAATTAATTCAACAGTACCTATAGTATCTCATTTTTGTAAAGCAGAAAAGTATACATCGTTATACATGTCTGGACAAGTAGACACCAACATGATGTTAACCGTGGTTATCTCTGGGAGATGAGATTACAGGCTAATCTGTTTCTTTCTCTTTTCAGTACTTCGGAGTTGAACCCAGACCCCTACACATGCTAGGCAAGTGCTCTACCACTGAGCTGCACCCGCAGCCCCTTTTAAAATCTTTTCAGACAAGGTCTTGCTAAATTGTACAGGCTGCCTTTGGCCTCCGACTTGATATCCTGCTGCCTCAGCCTGTGGAGTGTCCAGGATTACAAGCATGTGCTATGGTACCCAATATGCTTGCATGCATTTGCAAGCATGTTTGTGCACACTCTCTCTCTCTCTTTCTCTCTCTCTCTTTCTCTCTCTGTCACTCTTACTCTCATCTCCTCTTCCTTTATTTTTTGTTCTGTTTCTTTTCCATATTTTGACCAAAAATGAATTAAATATGTAATTTAAAAAATTTTAGCTGGGTGCGGTGGTGCACGCCTGTAATCCCAGCGGCTCGGGAGGCGGAGGCGGGAGGATTGAAAGTTCGAGACCAGAGGCAGTCTGTGTAACTTAGTGAGACCCTGTCTCAAAAAGGAAAAAATGGGCTGGGGATGCAGCTCAGTGGTCCATCACTTGCAAAGCATGCAAGCACGAGGCCCTGGGTTCAACCCCAAGTACCATACACACAAAAAAAATTAAACATAATACTAGTGCATTCAAGGTTAACAAAGCAAGATAATTTTCTCAACACTCTTTTCAAATGATCTAAACTATTTCTTGGGCTGAGATTTAGCTCAGTTGGTAGAGCGCTGCACTGCAGTCTCTGAGGTCCCGAGTTCAATGCCCAGCACCGCAAAAATGGGAGAAGGACCTGGCAATCCACTCCTGAGGCAATCCCGAAACAGTCAGCCATTGAAAACCCTATGAGGGTTGCTATGAGTCGGACACTGACTCAATGGCACCCAACAACAACAACAAACTATTTCCTAAACCTATGGATTTAGGTCCTTTAAAAAAAAATCCAAGTTGCAATGATGGAAAAAGCAAATGCTGTATTACTCTGTACCCCATAAATATTTACCAGTAAAGGGAGAAACAATCCAGCCTTTGAGCCAAGTAACTCCAGATACAAAAGTGACCTGGGTACTCAAGTCAGTGAAATTTCAGTGGGAAGATTCCCAATTCTGCCTCTTGAATCATAGCAATTCATTGCTTCCGCTGACTCCCTAATTAGCCCAGCCTGATGATATATACGATTCTCTCCTGTGAACATATGTGCTGATTCCACAGATGTAAAATTTCTACCCTACAATCTTTACATCTTCAGATCTTTCAAACACCTATTAACTGACAACAAAGTTATTTGGGGCATTGAGTGGTAAAACTCCTGGGACATCTACTGTAGCTCATCTAAGATGTAAGGATTGCTAGTCACTTGTGTGGTGACCATTTTCTAAATAAGAGGGGGACAATACCCTGACGACTTATACTTACAGTTTAATAGGGTAAAATAACAGTCTATAGAATCTCAAAGGGAATTTCATGTGTTGTTGGGTGCCGTCGAGTCGGTATCCGACTCATAGTGACCCTCATAGGGTTTTTAATGGCTGACTGTTTCAGGATTGCCTTGGGAGTGGATTGCCAGGTCCTTCTCCCATTTTTGCGGTGCTGGGAATTGAACTCGGGACCTCAGAGACTGCAGCGCAGCGCTCTACCAACTGAGCCAAATCCCAGCACCAAATTTCCCATTAGCTTTTGTCAATTCCTGTATGATACAACATGAGTCCTGACATCCCCTTTGAAAATTACAAGGAGAGGGTTTTGTGACCTTTACATGGAAAATACTTTGTGCTCAAAATCGGGAGATTGTGCTTTCTCCCAGAGTGTTCATACCGCAGAGGCCAGTCGTCAATGCTGAGTGGCAGAAATGAAGCATCCCAGGTTTCCTGTTCATCACGGAAGAATGTCCCTTAAAAGAAAATAAGCATTCCTCTAAAGGAGAGCAGGTTAGGCGTAGAGAAGGCATTCACTGAAGTGCTGGGGGTGGGACAGAGGGAGAGAGGGGAGCCCTCTCTCCAAGCATGTTGCTGTTTTAACAATTTTCTTTTTTTTTTTTTCCTTTTCTTTTCTTTTCTTTTTTTTTTTTTTGTGGTACTGGGGGTTGAACCCAGGGCTTCGCACTTGCATGCTCTGCAAGTGCTGCACCACTGAGCTGCACCCCCAGCCCTTTTTTTTTATTATTATTTTTTACTTTTTGAGACAGGGTCTCACTAAGTTACACAGACTGCCTCTGGTCTCGAACCTGCGATCCTCCTGCCTCTGCCTCCCAAGCCACTGGGATGACAGGCATGCGCCACCGCGCCCTGCCTTTGTTTCAACAATTTTCTAAAGATCCTGTGTTAACACGATGGTTATTAAACCCTGATAAGAAAGATACTAGAGGAAGCAGCGTGAGAGCCAGAAACGTAAGCACATAGAGATGGTGATCAAAAGGTGGCAAGATCTACCCTCCGTGCCCAGCCGCAGGTGCGGGCCCCGCCCTGTGTGGGAACCCAGGCATGCCTCTGCCCCTGCCTTAGGAGCGCGGCTGTTTATTCATCTTGCCCAAATCAGTCCCATCCCTGGTGATTTTGTCCAACTTCCTTCCCATCCCTGGGCCTCAGTCTCTTCATCTGTAAAACGAGCAGGTTGAACCAGATGACAATTGTCGACAGTGCCTGTGAGTCAGGGCCCATCCTGTCTTCTAGCCAAGAATCCTCCCGGTGGGGCTGAGCCCTGCCACCCTTGGCCATTCTGCTGAGCATGGGGTAGCCCTGTCCGTGGTAGGTGAGGTGAAGCAACCTACCTGCCTTTCTGTGCCCCTGGGAACTGCTGAACGTGCAGAATGTACCACTTCACGGGCACCTAATGCGCTTTTCCTGTGGCTGCTGTCACAGATGACCGCAAACTCAGTAGCTTAAGACAACACAGACGTATTCTATCGTTCCAAAAGTCAGGAATCTATAATGAGCCCTACAGAGCCAAAGTCAAGGTGTTGGTCCATTCTGAAAGCCCTGAGAGAGGCCATCTTCTAGAGGGCTCAGGCTTGGCTTGTGGCTGCGTCACTCCAATCGCAGTGGCTTTTGCTGTCATGACATTTTCTGGCTCAGAGCCTCTCACCTCTTTTTTTTTTTTGCGGTACTGGGGGTTGAACCCAGGGCCTCTCACTTGCATGCTCTGCAAGTGCTGCACCACTGAGCTGCACCCCCAGCCCATTTTATTTACTTTTTTGAGACAGGGTCTCACTAAGTTACACAGACTGGCACTGGTCTCGAACTTGCGATCCTCCTGCCTCTGAGTCCCGAGCTGCTGGGATTGCAGGCGTGCGCCACCGCGCCTGGCTAACCTCTCACCTCTTATGAGGACCTTTTAATTATATTGGACCCACCCATATACTCTGGAGGGCTGGGATTTAGCTCAGTTGGGAGAGCGCTGCACTGCAGTCTCTGAGGTCCCGAGTTCAATTCCCAGCACCACAAAATTGGGAGAAGGACCTGGCAATCCACTCCCAAGGCAATCCCGAAACAGTCAGCCATTGAAAACCCTATGAGGGGCGCTATGAGTCAGATACCGACTCAACGGCACCTAACAACAACAACAAATATACTCTGGAATAATTTCCCCATCAAAAATCCCTTAATCACATCTGCAAAGTCCCTTTTGCCACATACAAGAACACAAGTTCTGGGGACTGACACATGAGCATCTTTGGGGGGCTACTATTCTGCCTCCCGGTTCTGACATTCCAGTTTTACCACGTGCATGATCCTTGCTATTTCTGCATATCACATTTGAGTCTTTCTTTGGATCAACTCGCCTTTCTAAAGATGAACTTAAGTCCCACATACGCCTCATCCTGAGCAGTCACATCTATGAAATTGTGGAATTGACAGCTGGTCATATTTCCCTAATGTTGCATAAAATAAATGCATAACCATCAAGGTTTTGAAATGTTCATTTCTACCGCCTTAATCAGTTTGCATGCCACTGGTACTACACACATCATCCTTCGGGAAACAAAAATAGAATCCAGCCTCCTGATTGTCTTTTTTTTTTTTTAAAGGGGGAGCAATGTGTCCAAGAATGCACACCAGCAAAATTTCAGCTACACCCACAACTTCTCCCTCCTGTCTCCATGCTCATTCATCATAATTTGAAAGTACATCATCTTGTTCTTAATAGCATCCCTAGCATTGGTGATTCATATAATCTAGGGTTTACTTCGCCCTCTGTTACACTCACAGATACCCGGATCCTCATTTTCTACGGTGCGTGGGGTTTCCCATTGCTTCCCTTGTTAACCAATACTCATGCATCTGACTGCTCTGTGTTCAACTGTGGCCTGTTTACTTGGCCCACACCTGGACAGCAGCCAGGTCCTAGGGAAGAATAAACTGAGGAGGGAGGTCCCTGGCTGGTGGCGACTTTGTACTATGCCCCTGGGCATGTGTCCCCTCTGCAGATTGAACCTTGAAACCACATTTCAGAAGACAGAGTTCTTTCTATACATAGTACAGGATGACATAACTATCCTTGTCTTACATAACACTCAGCATGCAATAAAAATAGCCATCATTTATTGGATTCTTGGTATGGGACAAGCCGTGGGCTAAGTGCCTTACAAGCATCCATTCACAACAACCCTGTGAAGTAGCTATTAGTGTTGCCGCTTTACAGATGAGAAAACACAGTCTCAGAGAGGTTAAGCAACTTGGCCGGGGTCACACAGCTACTGTGACAAAGTCAGTATTCGGAGAACTTCAGAGATAGAAGATGACTTGGAAATCATCTGACAAATGAGAAAGCTGTCCAAGAACAGAAAGTTAGTGGCAGATTCAGGGACAGAATGGAGATCATCGACTCTCAGACCAGTCCCTTTCTTTAAATTTTCTCTCTTTGAAGCTATTTCTCAGGTGATTTCCTCAGATGCCTGCTTGGTCTGCTGGGTTTTCCTCCTCATTCCATCTCCTCCTCCTCCCCCGGTGCTTTGGCTTTTCTCATTTTCACCCTGAGGGAACTGGGGAGGGACATAACGAGAGTCCTAGAACGACCTGTTACCATCCCTCCCTCTGACACAGGAAAAAACATGGAAAGTGCTAGAAAAACTCCATCCTTATTCATTAATTTGGAATTAGTAATAACCTAACCAGAAAGAGGGCTGGGATTTAGCCCAGTTGGTGGAGTGCCGCTCTGCAGTCTCTGAGGCTGAGGCAGGAAGATCACAGGTTCAGGCCGGGGACAGCCTGTGCAACTTAGCAAGACTTCTGTCTCAAAATGAAAAATAAAAAGGGGTTAGGGGTACAGCTCAGCAGTGGAGCGCTTAGCACTTGCCTAGCGTGCACAAGGTCCAAGATTCAACCCCACCTACCGTTACTGCAAAAAAGAGTGAGGGCAGGGGAGGCCCACAGATTCCTGGTAGCAGTGCAGTGGGTCAGAGAGAGCTGAAAACCAGATACCCACCAGAAGGAAGCAGTGGCATGCCACTGGACTTTAGAAAGGCTCAGGGATTGGCATTGCCAGCCACTTCAGAAAGCAGGGTCCGGTGGGCTGAAAACAGGAAGAGGGTTAAAGGTAGCACTTGGGTTTTTTGTCGTTGTTGTTTGTTTGTTTTTGTTTTGTTTTGCTTTTTGAGACACCGTCTTGCTAAATTACACAGACTGCCTCTGGTCTCGAACTCCTGCCTCCGCCTCCCGAGTCGCAACAGTAGGATTTGTTTACAGAGCATTTAGATGTGGACTTCACAACCCAGGCAATGCCAAAAACAAGGCATTTCCCTTTCCCCCACCCAGCAGGAGAGGGAGATTTATTTTCTGGAGAAACTAAGCCAGACAAGCTTCAGACTTGGGGGAACTGGGTACAACAGAGAGCAGGGCTAAGTCACTATACAATAAAAGGAAGAGGAGTCTTGGGGGAAAGGACCTCCAAGTCCACTTATTGAATGAAACCCCAGCTCCCTTCCCTCAGTGGCCTCCCAAAGTGCCAGCAGGCAGGCAGGACATGAGAGAATTCTTCAGAGGGTCTCCCAACTACAAAGCCTGGTCCCCTAACCAACAAGCCCAGACACACACACACACACACACACACACACACACACACACACGGACTGGGTTCAGCTTGACTTCCTTGATCATAAAAATGAATGTTCAGGCTGGAAATGTAGCTCAATGGTAAGGCGCTTGCTTAGAATTCATGAGATCCCCAGTGCCACAAAAATAAATAAAAATGTATGTTCAACGAGGAATCACCTAACATCTAAGGAAAGCTCCAGTATGAAAGATAGGACAAAATAACACAGGAGAAATTCAAGATCAATAGATACAACACACCGGGCGTGGTGGCGCACGCCTGTAATCCCAGTGGCGCGAGAGGTGGAGGCAGGAGGATCCCAAGTTCGAGACCAGAGGCAGTCTGCATAATTTAGGGAGACCCTGTCTCAAAAAGTAAAAAAAAAAAAAAAAAGGGCTGGGGGTGCAGCTCAGTAGTCCAGCACTTGCAAAGCATGCAAGCGCGAGGCCCTGGGTTCAATCCCCAGTACCGCAAGAAAAAAAAAAAAAAAAGAAGATACAACACAAGGATAAAGGTTGGGGGGGATCCCTTTTTTAAGCAGAGGGTAATCCCAGCATGTGGGCTGAAGAAGGAGGATGGTAAATTTGAGGCTAGCCTGGGCTACATAGCAAGACCTGATTTCAAATAAATAAATAAATAAATAAATAAATAGGACAAAGAAAGAAAGGAGGCCAGGGGCGTGGGGGGCGGGGGTGAGGAAAAGGAGGAGGAGAAAGGACAAAAGCAAAATAACCTTTTGTCTCTCCAGAGAAATAAATAAAAACATTACACCAAAAAATAAGAACACCAGGCCATGAAAATGAAATGAGAACAAGAGTCTCCCTCTTTTAAAATGAAGCCGGGAATAAAAATATTTGTTTCAAGGCTATGACCATAGAATAGAGAAAAATCTCCCCAAAAGGAGAACAAAATATAGCTCTCCAAAAATAGGAGGTTGAAACCATGAATATGAGAAGATAAGCCCAAATTGAAAATGGTTCCAGAAAGAGAAAACAAAGAAATAGAGGAACTCTCTCTCCCTCTGGAGAAGCCCATGTCTCAGATGGGTACTATTATTTTTTTCTTAAGCACCTCTCTTTCTCTCTGCGTGCCCTCAAATAAATCTACAGCGTATACTGTCTCTTATCTCTACTTAATAAATTCACTAAAAAAAAAAAAAAAACCTAAGTAAACTTGCTAAAATACAGAAAGAAACCTCAGCCGGGTGTGGTGGCGCACGCCTGTCATCCCAGAGGCTTGGGAGGCAGAGACAGGAGGATTGCAAGTTCAAGACCAGAGGAAGTCTGCGTAATGAGACCCTGTCTCAAAAAGTTAAAAAAAAAAAGGGGGGGGGTGTTGGGGGTGCAGCTCAGTGATCCAGCACTTGCAAAGCATGCAAGTGCAAGACCCTGGGTTCAATCCCTAGTACAGCAAAAAAAAAAAAAAAAAAAAAAAAAAAACCCTAAAGAGGAAGATATTATTTTAAAGATAATAATAATTCAAGAAATTTTCCTAGAATTGAGGGACAAGAGAACCCACATTTTCAATGAAGAGGTCTCCTGAGTTTGCAGGAAAATGAGTTAAAACACACCCACAAATGAAACTTCAGGATGCCAGGGAGAAAGAGACACCCCTAAAAACATCCACGGAGAGCCAAGCACAGTCGCACATGCCTTATTCCCAGCAGCTGAGGAGGCGGAGGCAGGAGGATTGAAAGTTCGAGGGGAGAGGTAGCCTGTGTAACGTAATGACCTCATCTCAAAATAAAAAGTAAAAAAATGCGCTGAGGGTGCAGCTCAGTGGTAGATTGTTTACAAAGCATGCGTGAGGTCCTAGGTTCAACCATCAGTACTCCAAAAAAAAAAAAAAAGAAAGAAAGAAAGAAAGAAAGAAAAACCACAGACATAAAACCAGACTACATGCAGCAGGTCAAGAATCAGAACAACATAAGATTTCGCAAGCTAAGCAAGAAGCCTGAAAACAATGAAGCATTGTCTTTAAAATTCAGAGAAAAATGATTCTCAACTCAGTATTCTAAACCAAGCCAGACCCTTTTAAACAAGCATAAAACTAGAATAAGCTGGCCATGGTGGAGCACACCTGTAACCCCAGCACTCAGGAGGCCGAAGCAGGTGGGTCGTGAGTTTCAGGCCAGCCTGGGCTACATAGTGAGACCCTATCTTTAAAAAGCAAGGGAAGTGCCTGGCACTGTGGCGCACGCCTGTAATCCCAGCGGCTCGGGAGGCGAGGCAGGAGGATCCCAAGTTCGAGATCAGAGGCAGTCTGCGTAACTTAGCGAGACCCTGTCTCAAAAAGTAAAAAAAAAATAGGCTGGGGGCCCAGCTCAGTGGTCCAGCATTTGCAAAGCATGCAGGTGTGAGACCCTGGGTTCAACCCCCAGTACCAAAAAAAAAAGGAAAACAAGGGGAAGGGGATCGAACAAACACCTTTTAAAAAACAGTCCAAAACTCAAAAAATTACCCCCTTTGTATTGGACGATGAAAGTCACCAAAATAGGGAAGTGTGTAAGGAAGAAACGTGGGAGCCACCCAGATGGACAAATACGGTATGATTGTCCTCATGTGAGGTATTTAGAATTTATAGAGAACAAACTTATGGAAACAGAAAGTAAAATGGTAGTGTCCAGAAACTGGGAGAAGGGGAAAATCGGGAATTAGTGTTTAATGGATACAGAGTTTTGCTTGGGGAAGATGAAAAAGTTCTAGAGGTGGATGGTGGTGACAGTTGAACAACAACGTGAAAATACACTTAATGTGCCGGAACTGTACACTTAAAATGGTTAAAAATGATACTTTATCCTATATAAATTTTGCCACAAAATAATGTGAAATCACAAAAATAAATACATAAACATTTAAAAGTAGAATCCAAAACAAAGAGGATCCATACAAGAGGAGAAAGAGAATTTCTTTTTCTTTTTTATTCTTTTGTTCAGTACTGGGGGGCTGAACCCAGGACCTCACACATACTTTGCAAGTGCTCTACCACTGAGCTGAACCCTCAACTCCTTTTTTAATTTTTTTAAATTGAATCAGGGTCTCACTGCATTATGGCCGGCTGCCTCTGGCCTTGAATCTGTGATCCTCCTGCCTCCTGAGTCACTGGGATTTCAGGCATGCGCCATCACACTGGCTAGGAAAGAGCATTTCTAAGATGATGTTTAGGGATGTCCCAAGGCAGTAGGCCTAGGCAGCAACCAGTCCCATCCAAAGCAATAGGCTGGGGCTTCATGGGTTGTATCTCTGAGGAATGGGTGGGAGGAGGAAAAAAAGGAGAGAAGGAGGGAGGCAAAAGCTATCTGATGTATCTGATCATGACAGGGATTTAGTGGCTCTGTAGGAGAGTTGGGCTGGAATTTGGCTCAGTTGGTAGAGCGCTGTGCTGCAGTCTCTGATGTCCTGAGTTCAATTCCCAGCACCGGAAAAATGGGAGAAGGACGTGGCAATCCATTCCCAAGGCAATCCCCAAACAGTCAGCCATTGAAAACCCTATAAGGGTCGCTATGAGTCGTCTACCGACTAGACGGCACCTAACATAACAACAGTAGGGCAGTTATCAGTTAATATGTATATAGAAACAAAACAAGGGAAAAACAAAGGCAAGTATCAACTCCAGGAAAAAAGCAGACAAAAGGAAGGGAACATGGTTGTTAATGTCATGATCATCATCATCTATGTAGCTCAGAGAACAACAGTTATGGAGTCATGGCCTCATGTGTATATAACATAAACATGAATATTGACTTAACCAAAATGTGAGATATATCAGGAGAATGGGGAGCAATGGTGTGGGTAGGTGATGGATGAGTGCTCTATGTTTGCCTTGCATAATAAAAAATCAGTAGATGGTGACTAACTAAAAAGAGGTGTGGCTGGAGTTTAGCTCAGTTGGTAGAGTGCCTGCTCTGCGTTCTCTGAGGACCCAGGTCTATCCCAGCACCACAAAAATGAGAGAAGGACATGGCAATCCACTCCTGAAAACAGTCCCAAAACAATCAGCCATTGAAAAACCTATGAGGGTCACTATGAGTAGGACCCAACTCATCGGGCACCTAACAACAACATAGAAAAGTTAAGAAATAGACACTTGCCGGGCTTGGTAGTGCACAACTGTAATCCCAGTGACTCGGGAGGCAGAGGCAGGAGGATCACAAGTTGGAGTGAGCCAGAGGCAGTCTGTGTAATTTAGCGAGACCCTGTCTCAACAAGTAAAAAAAAAAAAAAAAAAGGCTGGGGGCACTGGGGTACAGCTCAGTGGTGCAGCACTTGCAAAGCATGCAAGTGTGAGGTCCTGGGTTCAACCCCCACTACTCCAAAAAAAAAAAAAAAAGAAAAGAAAGAAAGAAGAAGAAAAAGAAATAGACACTTTGTCTGGAAATAGAAACCACTAAAATAATTCAAACTATTTGTCTTTGGTAAAGAGAACTTGAAGTAGAGAGGTAGGATGAGGAATTGCTATTTTTCATTGTAAGCTTTGTGTTGCCCTAATGAAAGTATGTGTTAAACTTAAATCAAATGGCATGACATTTCTCAATGGAATCTGGACCAATGAATCTACACTTTAAGTATGTGTATGATTTTTCACCAAACAATCCATCTCCTGACAATTTATCCTAAGGAAATAACTGGACTAGTATGTAAAGATATATGTTTGATGATGTTCTCTACAGCACTATTTATTATTATAAAAATAAACAAAAAAAAAAAAACCCTAACCAGTGATGCATAGGAGACCAGTTTAGTAAATCCTGGTATAACCACATATGTAACACTAAATAGCTGTTAAGGACAGGAGACATATTTGTAAAGTAACAGAAGATGACTGGAGAGACGTTAGGTGAAAAAAGGTGACAGAATGGTAAGTAAAATTCCACATTAAAAATCTTGATTAAAAGTCTGGAAGTCACTCTGGGTGCAGTGGCACACGCCTATAATCCCAGCGTCTGGGGAGGCGGAGGCAGGAGGATCGCAAGTTCAAGACCAGAGGCAGTCTGCGTAACTTAGTGAGACCCTATCTCCAAAAGTAAAAAAAAAAAAAAAAAAAAAAAAAAAAAAAAAAAAAAAAAAAAAAAAAAAAAAAAAAAAAAAAAAAAAAAAAAAAAAAAAATTGGGCTGAGGGTGCAGCTCAGTAGTCCAGCACTTGCAGAGAATGCAAGTGAGAGACCCTGGGTTCAACCCCCAGGACCGCACACACACAAAAAAAGTCTGGAAGTCAATATGCCAAACAGTTCATCTTCAGGGGTTGACTTAGCCAGAGACTTCTGGTTTCTCTGCAGTGTATTGTCTGAATTTTTACCAACCATCCTATGATCAAGAAAGAGTATGTCTACTTTCCTTTTAGCTCAGTTGGTAGAGCGCTGCTCTGCAGTCTCTGAGGTCCCGAGTTCGATTCCTAGCACCCCAAAATGGGAGAAGGACATGGCAACCCACTCCCAAGGCAATCCCAAAACAGTCAGCCATTGAAAACCCTATGAGGGTCGCTATGAGTTGTACTCGACTCGAAGGCACCTAACAACAAACAAGTTCCCTTTAGAAAATGAAATAAAACTTACCCCAAACCCTGAAGAAGATAATTTTGCCATTTACAAAACACTGTCACATTCATTGTCCTACTTAAATACCACAAAAGTCAAACGGGATAGAAATGTTTTTCCACTTGTAGCCAAGAAAACAGGTTGGGGGAAGTCACCAGCCTGTACGTAATTGCACAACTTAACCTCCGAGGAGGAGGACTTCATCGCATGCCCCTCCCTTGGTCAGCTCAGGGCGACTTTGGTGCCCCACACTGTGCCTCTGTCAGCTCCAGATTAATCTATGTGAATCCAAGGGGCTCCCCCTGCACCCCAGAGAAATGCCCCTCTGGGGCAGCCCAGCTAATAGAAAACCAAGTCAAGGTGATCGGTGATTGGAATCTGGGGGATAATGGCAGATAATGTGGCTCCAGGAAGCCACCAAAGCAAACCCCTAGTATCACTCGTCATAGGACATCATGAACTTCACAAACTGGCCTCAGCCTTTGACAATCCCCCCACCACTAGGCACCAGCAGCCCCTTCCCTGGCCCAGACCCTCCCCTCGCCCTCACCTCCCCACAGTGCCAAGGCACCTGGTCCTGGGTCTTCTGCTGGTCCGATCCGCAGCGGCACACAGGGTCCTGCTCTGCACCAGCTGGAACCAGAAGTCAACAGGAAGAGTAAGAATCACTGTCTGACAGAAGAGAGGCGAGGACAGGAAGTAGGTGAGAGCCAGGAAGGCTGAGGTCTGCCTTCTACGACTGAGGCAACTCCTCCCGCCTCATTGCTCATGGGCATTGAGCAAGACTTCGGGGCTTGGGAAAGGGAGAAGACATGCCAGGCGCGGCTCCTCTGCAAAGCCTGAAGGCCTCCAGCCCCACTGCCTGCACACACCTAAGTCACCAGCTGTCCAGAAAAGCAGATTCTGTCATCTCCTCCGCTTTCCTGCCTCCATCCCTGTTTTTGAGGGGTGGGGTAGGGACAGTCAAGGGGAAGAGTTGTCAAACCCATTTAGGAGTGTGAATGTTTTTCTGTCTGTGGGGACCCACGCAGAACAAGGCACAGCACATAGCGTGGTATGTAAGAGAATAACCTAGTGCTAGGGTGCAGCTCAGGCTGGGATTTAGCTCAGTTGGTAGAGCGCTGCTCTGTAGTCTCTGAAGTCCTGAGTTTGATTCCCAGCACCGCAAACATGGGAGAAGGACGTGGCAACCCACTCCCAAGGCAATCCCGAAACAATCTGCCATTGAAAACCCTGTGAGGGTGGCTATGAGTCAGACCCTACTCGATGGCAGGGTGCGGCTCAGTGGTGGAACCCTTGCCCAGTATGTGTGAGGTCTGGGGTTCAACCCTCAGTACTGAAAAAAAAAAAAAATTAAACTCAGCCTCCACCTGCCAATGAGGCTGGGATTTAGCTCAGTTGGTAGAGCACTGCGCTGCAGTCTCTGAGGTCCCAAGTTCAATTCCCAGCACTGCAAAAATGGGAGAAGGACGTGGCAACCCACTCCCAAGGCAATCCCGAAACAGTCAGCCATTGAAAACCCTATGAGGGTCGCTATGAGTCTAGCTTCTCTGCATCTCATTTTCCCACTTATAAATGGAGGAACCAGTACTGACCTCATGGTATTGCTTATGGGTTAAATGGGATCGTGTGTGTAACTGGCTCCCTATAAGTCCAGGGAGTCTCTTTAAGCTGTCATGGCAGTCCCTTTCCTGCGTTTCCAGAGCTGGCCCATCCTTCAATCTGTATCCGATCAGACAACCCCAGTCTGAAGAGCCGCCCACACCACCTTTGGACTCCACAGTGGCTGTGATTCACACGAGCCCATGAGTCTTGCCAAACAGGAGTCACTGGTAAGAGCTGGTGCTGTTAACACATGTCAAAGCAGCTTATCGATCATGCTTACTCCAGAAATGCCCGTTGAATGAACAAATAAAAACAATATCCTGAGCCGGGCGTGGTGGGTCACGCCTGTAATCCCAGCAGCTCTGGAGGTGGAGGTGGAAGGATCAGAAGTTCAAGACCAGAGGCAGTCTGCGTAACTTAGCGTGACGTTGTCTCAAAAAGTAAAAAACAAAGGGCTGGGGGTGCAGCTCAGTGGTCCAGCACTTGCAAAGCATGCAGGCGGGAGGCCCTGGGTTCAACCCCCAGTACAAAAAAATTTTTTTAAATAAAAATAATAATGTCTTGTCTGCAGTTAACATAATACAATAGAGCTGCTGGGGGGGGGTCCTTTACTGAGCGTCCCTTTCCTATGGGGTGTCATAGTGAATGTAGGGCCTGTGAGGACTTGTCTCTGCACCCTCCGGAGCACCCAGCAGAGTCCTGGGAATTGGCCCTTAAATATTTGTGGATCTTTGAGACACAATGGAAACATCACCACTGATTAAAGCCATTCTGGAACCACTCAGCCCTAGGGAACGACGGCTGGTCTCAAGGTCCCACGAGACTGAAGAAAGAGGGGCAGACGGTTGTGGGGTTGCACAGCCTGCCAGTTATTGGGGGACTTACTGACAGAAGTGTGGTCCTGGACAGCAGTGAGATCAGTTGTGTCCTGCAATTTGGGGCAGAAAAAAAGAGCGCGTTTATGAGTTAGGACACAAATGACTTCAGCTCGGCTGGAATGTACCTGGTTTATCTTAAGATAATACCAGAGTCAGGTGCACCCCTAGAGCCAGAGCCCGGTGTAAAGCCTCCCATATGACTCCAATGGTTTTATCTGTTTATGGTTTGCTGAAAAACTAGGCAAGAAAACCCATCCAGGGTTGCTCAGGGGCAAACATGGCGGTTATGACTCAAGGTGGGTGTGGCCGTGAAGCCCTTACGAAACCAAGGCACCAGGACTGAGGAACCCATACCAATGGGGAGGGGGTTTTGCAGGCTGCGCAGAGCATCGCACCAGGCCACCACCAGGGTGATCCTTGGCTCTTACCTCCTCTCACAATTCCCTAAAGTCCTGAAAGATGTGAAATGGGGTGAAGGGGTGCTCAAAGCCACGGAGCCACTTAGAAGTCACCTCCCACCCGCCTCCCATCCATCTGGATAAGGAAGTCTGCATAGCTTACAGCACACCGACAACCCCCTCAGAAGCAGCCCTTAGGTTTGCCACCTACTAACCAAGACACTTGGCTGGGATTTAGCTCAATTGGTAGAGCGCCGCTCTGCAGTCTCTGAGCTCCCGGGTTCGATTCCCTGCACTGCAAAAATGAGAAAAAGACATGGCAATCTACTCCAGAGGCAATCCCAAAACAATCAGCCATTGAAAACCCTATGAGGGGGTCACTGTGAGTCAGACACGACTCTATGGTACCAAACAACAACCAAAACACTTGGCCCCTGGCTTTCTGTCCTCATCTCCCTGACCCTCTTCTCCAGTGGTGGCTGTCTGAGTCACTGAGATGATCCTTTCTTAAGGATTGCCACCACCTCTTTCTTCCTCCCATGTACCACTCCCCACCCAACTCCGCATTTCTCTTCGTATGCCCCAAGCTTTGTCACTGTTTACCAGTATGCTAGGCTTACCATACTGGGCGGGGATTTAGCTCAGCTGGTAGAGTGCTGCTCTGCAGTTTCTGAGGTCCCGAGTTCGATTCTCAGCACCACAAAATGGGAGAAGGACCTGGCGATCCACTCCCAAGGCAATCCCGAAACAGTCAGCCATTGAAAACCCTATGAGGGTCGCGATGAGTCGGACTCAACTCGACGGCACCTAACAACAACAACACCAGGCTTACCACTGTGCTAAGTGCTTTACCTACAATATCCTGCTTTAACCTCAAAGAACCCTCTAGGTATAGACGGTTACTATTGTCACTTTGCAGATGAGGATACTGAGACCCTGGGAGGTCACACAAGTTGCCCAAGGTCTCACAGTAGGTGAGCTCATACTAACTTATGCATCACACATTTCTGTGAAACTGTGTTTGCTCCAGGATGCTGTACACCCTGAGAGAAGAGCCTGGCTTTGCTCTTCTCTCCCCTCTCATGCTGCAAGGAGACAGGATCTTGCAGAGTGCGCTGAACTTGAGAACTACTTAGCATGAGTCATCACCAGGGAGCTTGTTGGAAAAGCAGAATCTCGGGCCCCACCCAAGTCCTACAGAATCAGAACTTGCATTTCCACAGGAGAATAAGGTAATTGGTATACACCTGTGTAAAGTGAAGTGTGTGGATCACACGCGCGCACACACACACGACTCTTGACCTTGACGATTACAACTCTGGAGGAAGCACGGAGCCACAAAGTCAGGACTAGGAGGGTCCCGTGCTTGGCTCTGCTCCCACTTGCTGAGAGTCCAGCGAGATCCTGACCGCGGGCGTGTGGAGAGCTACGGGACGTCTTCAGAGCGCCACCTGCTGGTGTGATTTAGGAAGGCGCCATTCATTTCTGGTCCAGCAGGCCCTTCCAGGAGCGCCGCTCCCGGTCTGAGCCCTCTGCGCTGGAATCCTTGGCTCTTTGTTACAGTTAGGTGCCTAAGAGTCGATCAGACTCACAGCCAACAGAACGAAACACTCCCCGAGCCTGTGCTATTTACAGGGTTTACAATGGCTGATTGTTTCGGGAGTGGGTTACCAGGTCCCGCAACCATTTTGCCGTGTTGGGGATCGAACCCACGGCTTCAGGGCACGCAGAGCAGCACTCTACCAAATGAGCTAAACCTCAGCCTTGGTTCTTTCTAGCCTGGTTTATTTCCGCTCTTTCAACAGTCCCCATGTGCATTCCACACCACAGGTTCAGATGACTACATGACAATAATGCACCACACCTCACAGTTGCTCAGCCCCTTGACCTTCTCAGTCCAGTTGAATTCATCAGGCATTTGTTGAGCTCCTGGTGGGTGAACGCATTAAGATTTCAATAAAACATTCTCCTGACTGGTGTCAAAGTCCCAAGCACGCCAGGCTCTTTAATGTTCCTATTAAAGGTAATGGCAAAAAAGCATTTGCAACATTCACGCGGGCACATTCCTATTTACCTATATTTATAGCCATCCAAAGTCAGTAAGAAAAAGAAAGCATTCAAATAAAAAACCACATGAAAGAAATGCAATAGTGAAAGACATTTTTGTAAAATTTACTTATTTTATACCTTTCTTACCTTCTTTAGTAATATGAGATTTTTAAAAAATTATTCCATTTCCCTATTAGGTTCTTAATTATACATTTTTTACCATTCTTTGATGATTGCCTTAGAAATTACATTTGTCCTTAAATCATAAGTCTACCACAATTTATATTTTTACCATTCCTCGGGTAATGCAAGGACCGTACAATTTAATTCCATTTATTCCCTCCTTACCTTTTAGCTATTACTGTCAAGAAATTCTTCCTGTATTTTTGAACTTGTTATTATTATTCTATACAGTCAAAATTCGAATATCGCCCCTCCATGTTTACCTCTTTTCATTCTTTCAGTCCTATATTTCTGTGTTCCATTGGGATTTTTCTGCCTAAAGAACATCCTTCAGTATTTCTTTTAGTATGGCTGTCTTGGCAATGAAACCTCTGTTTTATCTGTAGATCTCTTTGCTACAGTTCAGATGTGGAGTGTCAAGAGATAGTGGAGCACTGGAGTAGAGCCTAGTGGGAGTCTTTTACAGGGACTGTGGGGCTCCTCCCCTTCCTCTTTCTCTCTTTCATTTCTGGCAATGATATGAACTCCTGCAGCCGTAGCCCCCACTGGCATCCGATCCCATCAGATCTCAGAAGCTAAGCAGGGTCGGGCCTGGTTAGTACTTGGATGGGAGACCACCTGGAAACACCAGGGGCTACAGGCTTGGGAGACAGACCTGGCAACCCACTCCCAAAAATCAGCCATTGAAAACCCTATGAATAGCAGAGAAGCACAGACAATAGTGTTTCACCTGTTGTAGGTAGGATTGTTATGAGTCGGATACCAACTCGACGGCACCTAACAGCAACAACAATGATATGAACAGCTTTGTTTTGCTTTGCTTTGAACTCCCACCATGAAAGACCCAATGCAATGAGGCTAATCAGCGATGTACTTAAACCTCCACAACTTTTTTGAATGTAGGGCCAGCAGAATGGCTGCACAAAGAAAGACAGTGAGAAGAAGGGCGACTTTGCCCCCAAGGAGGTGTGACCTGAGAATATACCATCAATATTCACAAGTGCATTCACGGAGTGGACTTCAAGAAGCACACCCCTTGGGCACTCAAAGAGATCCTGAAATTTGCCAGGAAAGAGATGGGGCTGCAGATGGGCGCATTGATACCAAGCTCAACAAAGCTATCTGGGCCAAAAGTGTAAGGAATGTCTCGTATCCTATACAAATGGGTTTGTTCAAAAACGTAATGAGGATGAAGATTCATTAAACAAGCTCTATACTTTGGTAGCCTGCAGCGGTAGCCCTGTGGCATCCGATCCCTTCAGATCTTGGAAGCTAAGCAGGGTCAGGCCTGGTTAGTACTTGGATGGGAGACTGCCTGGGAACACCAGGTGCTGTAAGCTTGGGAGAAGGACCCCGGCAACCCACTCCCAAAAATCAATCCACCATTGAAAACCCTATGAACAGCAGAGAAGCACTGACAATAGTGTTTCCCCTGTTGTATATAGGGTTGCTATGAGTCAGATACCGACTTGATGGCACCTAACAACAACAACATACTTTGGTAATCTATGTCCCTAACCACATCAAAAAATCTATAGTCAACATGGATGAAAACTAACCACTGAATGTCAAATAAAAAAATAAAACCGCCAACCCCCCAAAAAAACTGTGAGAAAATTGTTGTTGTTAGGTGCTGTCGAGTCGTTATCCGACTCATAGTGACCCTCATAGGGTTTTCAATGACTGACTGTTTCGGGATTGCCTTGGGAGTGGATTGCCAGGTCCTTCTCCCATTTTTGCAGTGCTGGGAATTGAACTCAGGACCTCAGAGACTGCAGCGCAGCACTCTACCAACTGAGCTTGTTGTTGTTGTTGTTAGGTGCCGTCAAGTCGGTACCCGACTCACAGCGACCCTCTGTACAACAGGGGAAACACTATTGTCAGTGCTTCTCTGCTGTTCATAGGGTTTTCAATGGCAGATTGATTTTTGGGAGGGGGTTGCCAGGTCCTTCTCCCAAGCCTACAGCTGCTGGTGTTCCCAGGCGGTCTCCCATCCAGGTACTAACCAGGCTCAACCCTGCTTAGCTTCCGAGATCTGATGGGATCAGATGCCACAGGGCTACGGCTGCAGGCGTACCAACTGAGCTAAATTAACTTATTTCTCTTTATAAGTTAATTTATCTCAGATATTTGTTACAGTAACAGAAAACTAATTCACTCTATTCTAGTGTGTGTGTGTGTGTGTGTGTGTGTGAGAGAGAGAGAGAGAGAGAGAGAGAGAGAGAGAAATGGGGTGGTGCTATGCTGCTCAGGCTGACCACTAACTTCTGGGCTCAAGCCATCCTCCTGCCTCAGCCTCCCAAGTAGTTAGGAATACAAGCACATGCCACTGCACCCAACTCCAACTTCATTTATTTTTGGTGGTTGTTATTGTTTTTCCAGTACTGAGAGATTGAACCCAGCACCTTGTACATGCTAAGCAAGTGCTTCGCCACTAAACTGCACCCCTAGCCATTTTTTATTTTTGAGATAAGGACTTGCTAAGTTACACAGACTGCCACTGGCCCGGAGCCTCACCATATTGCCTCACCCTTCTGAGTAACTGGGATTACAGGCATGCACCACAGTACCTGGCTCCCATTTCATTATTTATTTATTTATTTATTTATTTGTGGTACATGCAGATTGAACCCAGGGCCTCTCATATACTTTGAAAGTGCTCTGAGCTGCACCCCCAGATCATTTTTATTTTTTATTTTGAGTCAGGATCTCACTAAGTTACACAGAGGCTGCCTCTGATTTCAAACTTGGGATCCTCTTGCCTTTACCTCCCAAGTGGCTGGGTCCAATTTCATTTTTGAAGAATATTTTTCTCAGTAGAAAATTCTAGATTAGCAGCTATTTTCTCTCAGCCCTTTGAAGATTAAACATTGATTCTTGACTTCAATCATCATTTATCTTGTAAGTGAGCTGTCAACATTCTTATTGCTCCTATAAAGACAATATGTCTTTTTATCTTAGCCAGTTTTTAAGAATCTCCTTGTCTTTGGTTTCAGAAGTTTTACTACAGTGCTTCTAGGTGTGGGGTTTTGTATTTATTTTGCTTGAGATTTAGAGTTTCTTGAATCTGTGGTTTAATGTCTTTCATCAGTATTATAAAATTCAGGGTCAAATCCTCAACTTTTATTTCTCACCCAGTCACCTGCTCTCCTTTTCTGAAGTGACTGATTAATGTATTGAGACCTTTGCACAATGTTCCAAATGCTATTATTTTCTTTTCTGTATTTTGCATCCCTTTGTCCCAGTCCATGCTTCAGACTGAATATTTTCTAGTGGCCTGTCGTCAAGTTTAGTAATCTTCTCTTCTGTTGTATCTAGTTCTACAATTTCCATTTGGTTCTCTTTTGAAAGTTTCTAGAGCTGAGTGTGGTGGCACAAACCTGTAATCCTAGCACTGGGAGGCTGAGGCAGGAGGATCTTGAGTTCATGGTTAGCCTAGGATACATAGTGAGACCAAGTCTCAAAACACTGAGTGCTCAGTAGTAGAGAGCTTTCCCAGCAAAAGCTGTATGGTTCAATCCCCTTCCCTGTGTGGGGGGGAATACTTTCTAGTCCTTCATCTACTTTCTTGAACGCATTAGGCTCTATGTATGATTATACCAATATTTTACTCTCATCCGAATGTATCTATCATTTGCTTTTGAAATGGGATCTCACTATGTGTCCTGGCTGACCTCAAACTCCTGCACTTGTGCGATCTTCTGCCTCAGCCTTCCAAGTACAGATGGGAGTACGCGTGTACCGCTACCATGCCCGGCTCTGCTTCTATCACTTTTTCCCTCTCATTTTTTGCTCATTTGGTCTTGTCTCCTATCATATTTGCTAACTTTTGTTAAATGCTGGATTGGGTAGAGTGGAAAGAATGTGGAGACTCTGGATGGTACCATTCTCCAGAAAAGATGTGGATTTCTTTCTTTTTTTATTGGAAATTTTTAATGTACATCTTAATGTGATTCATTCTGACATGCCTTTCATTGTGACATTTCCATATATGCATTTTGATAAACATTATTCATATAGATTGCCCCTTACCCTCCCCTATGTTTCCCCCCCCCCTTCCCATCTAGGTTTCCCATCTAAGTCTTCTCTATCTTTTACTTAGTAGTATTTTTCTATATGTCCTTGGGTTCCAGTTCTGTCTAAGATAGAAACTTTTCCTGTAGTGGTCTTTGTTTTTATCTTGTTAGAACAATTATATGCGATTTCTAGTCCATTTATATTGACATCATTCTTATCTCCCCCCTCCCTTTTATTATGATCCGACCTTTGAATAGGATTTTTCCTTCTTATAATTTTGAATCAGCTCCCTCATATGAGTGGGAACATGTGGTGTTTCTCTTTCTGAGCTCGTGTTCGTTCACTCAAAATAATTTTCTCTAATTCCATCCATTTTGCTGCAAATGACCTTATTTCATTTTTCTTGATTGCTGAGTAGTATTCCATTGTGTATATATACCATAGTGTTTTTTTATCCATTCTTCTGTTGAAGGGCACTTTGGTTGATTCCATATCCTTGCTATTGTGAAAAGTGCTGCAGTGAACACGGAGATGCGGGTGTCTCTGTGGTATGATGACCCATCTCCCTTTGGGTAAATTCCCAATCGTGTTATAGCTGGGTCATATGGTAGATCTATTTTTAGTTTTTTGAGGTACCTCCATATTGATTTCCACAGTGGTTGCAACAATTTACAGTTCCACCAACAATGTAAGAGTGTTCCCTTCCCCCCCCCCCAAACCTCGCCAGCATTTGTTGTTGTTTGTTTTATTGATCTTGGCCATTCTTACCTGTGTAAGGTGAAATCTCAGAGTTGTTTTGATTTGCATTTCCCTAATGGCTAGGGATGTTGAGCAGAAAAGATGTGAATTTCTATTTTTGTCCCAGGCAGTTAGATTGGGGTCCAATCATTCAATTCAACCAGGAATTGATATGTTCCAGGCTTTGTGGGTTGGTCTGTGTCTGAGATGCCCCTATTCCTACATCATAGCCCTCAGGACTCTCACTGAAATCTTGAAATCAGGGTCTCACTATGTAGCCCAAGCTGGCCTGAAACTTGAGATCCTGCTGCCTCAGCCTCCCTGGTGCTGGGATTACAGGCACTATGCTACCATGCCTGGTTACCAAATCCTTCTTTCTCATCAGACACTGAACTCAATTTTTGAATCCCCAACTAGCTGGCAAACTCAAAGGCTATGCTTCCCTTAACAGTAGCTTTCTGCTTTGTTTGTGCCCACTGCTCAACACACACACACACACACACACACACACACACACACACACACACACACACACACACAGAGGCTCATGTACATGCTCACACACGCAGTACGACTGGGCAAATTCTGTAAGGGAGAAAGATACATGGTACTTGGGCTCATTTCTCTTGTGTCCTTTTCCTCAGGATCTTGGTTCCCTAAATTTTGTTTGCCTTGGGCTCCAAGTTTTGAAAGTGTGATATTGCCAAGGCTTTTTTTTTTTTTTTTTGCTCTGCCTCAATGTGTCCCAGGCAAATCAGTAAAGTCCTTGAAAGTAAAATCAGTTTAAAAAAGAAGAACAAGAAGAACAAGAAAAAGAAGAAGAAGAAGAGGAAGAGGAGGAGGAGGAGGAAAGAGAGAGAGAGAGGAAGAAAAGAAAGAAGGAAGGAAAGAAGGAAGGAAGGAAGGAAGGAAGGAACTCAAAGTATTTTCTTTCTTATCACAATTCTGGTTACTTAAGTTCTACACATGTTGACTGCTTTCTGATGCCTTTAAACAACCATGTATGTTTGTGTGTGTGGTTGTATGTGTGTGTATGTGTGCACGTGTACATGAAGGCTTGTGTATGATTTAAGTTTTGCATTGTTTTTTTTTTGCTTGCTTGCTTTCTCAGTGCTGGGGATAATTTACACTGCATTTGTTTGTTTGTTTGTTTGTGGTTCGAGGGGGATTGAACCCAGGGCCTCCCACACACTTTGCAAGTGCTTTACCACTGAGCCGCACCTCTAACTCCTTTTTACGTTTTTATTCTGTGACAGGGTCTTGCTAAGTTATGGAGGCTGCTTCTGGCCTCAAACTTGGAGTCCTCCTGCCTCCTCTTCCCTAGTCACTGGGATTACAGCCATGTACCACCACACCTGGTTTACAGTGTTCTGAAAAAGAATCCAAGTCTGATACAAGCCACTCTGTCGTGACAGAAGCAAAAGTCGAATCATGTACATTATTTTAAAAGATAATTCTGACTATTCTGTGGGAAACCAGCCATGGAGGCAGGGCGAGAGGAAGAGAGTGGAGGCAGGAAGGGAAATTGAAAGACTATTGCAGTGTTCCAAACCAGTTGCTGATGGTGTCTTGAGCAAGGACATTGACAGCAATGTGAGGAAGATTTTTCCTGGGGGCAGTGGCGCACACTTATGACCCCAGCGACTCAGGAGGCTGGTAGCAGGAGGATCATGCGTTCAAGGCCAGAGGCAGCCTGTACAAGTTAGTGAGACCCTGCTTCAAAATTAAAAATAAAGCCAGGTGCGGTGGCGCACACCTGTAATCCCAGCGGCTGGGGAGGCGAGGAGGAAGGATCCCAAGTTTGAGACCGGAGGCAGTCTGCGTAACTTAGCGAGACCCTGTCTCCAAAGGTAAAAAAAAAAAAAAAAAAGGGCTGCAGGCGCAGCTCAGTGGCCCGGCACTTGCAAAGCATGCAGGTGCAAGGCCCTGGGTTCAACCCCCAGTACCAAAAAAAAAAAAAAAAAAAAGAAAAGAAAAAGAAAAAACAAAGAGCTATGGGTGCAGTTAAGTAGTAGAACACTTCCCTAGTATGTGCAAGGGCCTGGGTACAACTCCCAGTACAGAAAAAAAAAAAGTGGAAGATTTTTAGAATTTTTGCCTTTTGGTAAAACTAAATTTATAATGACATCCGGGCAAGGTGACTAGGGATGACAAGAGTCAATTCACATGTTGCAGGGGGGAGTTTAAGTTGGCACCATCTTTCTAAAAGGAACATTAGCAATATTTATCCCAAGTCTCTGAAACAATATTAACCTTTGAACTATCAATTCCATTTTTAGTCATTTACTTTAAGAACTAATGCCAAGATTTTTTCATGAAAACAATCATTGCAGAACATTTTTATAATAGGGAAAAATTAGAAACAATCTAAATATCAATAAACATGACATTAATTAAATAAGTTACTGCATTCATTTGAAACGAGGGCTGGAGGTGTAGCTTGGTGGTACAGCACTGACCTGGCATGTTTGAGGCCCTGGGTTACATCTCCAGCACTATAAAAAGAAAAGAAAAGAGAATAGAAGGAAAGAGAAGGAAACAGAAAACTAGAATGAGGGCCGAAAATGCAGCTCAGTGGAAGAGCATTTGCCTAGTATGTGCCAGGCCCTGGGCTTGCTGCCCATCACCTCAAAAATAAGAATATAAATAAATAAATAAAATTAAAACAAGGGTATAAAGGAATGTTTATTAAGATCACAAGGTAACAATTGGAAAAAATGAAGTCCTAAAAGAATGTCTACAGCATGATCTCACTTATCTTAAACATAATTATATATTATACTTGCACATAACTTTAGCATAACTATATGTTATATATGGTTATATTTTATTATGTATCTTGAAAGAATAAACATCAAAATACTAATAGTAATAATACGTAAGAATGATATAGCACTTGTGTTTTTATTTTGTGTGTATGGTTTTACAAATTTTCCGTATTTTTTCAACAGTTATTGTTGTTAGGTGCCATCAAGTAGGGTCCAACTCATACCAACCCTGTGTACAACAGAACAAAACACTACTGGACACTGTGCCATGCCCAGCACTATTGTCAGTGCTTCTCTGCTATTCATAGGGTTTTTGATGGCTGATTGTTTCAGAAGTGGACTGCCAGCCCCTTCTCCCATTGTGAAGGAGCTGGGGGTCAAACCCAGGGCCTCAGAGAGCACAGAGCAGCAATCTCCCAACTGAGCTAAACTCCATCCCTGTTTTTCAATAATAATGATACCTCTATATTATCAGAAATCTATATATAATGTGTCTACAGCCATATCACCCTGGCATCTAATCCCATCTGATCTCAGAAGCTAAGCAGGGTTGGGCCTGGTTAGTCCTTGGATGGGAGACCACCTGGGAACACTGGGCGCTGTAGGCTTGAGAGAAGGACCCAGAAGCCCACTCCTGAAACAATCAGCCATCAGAAATCCTATAAGTAACAGAGAAGCATGATAATAGTGCCAGACATGGCACAGTGTCCAGGAGTGTTTTGTTCCACTGTAAATAGGGTCACTATGAGTCAGACTGGCTCAGCAGCACCTGACAACAACATTGAATATTAACTTGATGGCACCTAAGAACAACAACAACAACAACAACAACAACAACAACACACACACACACACACACACACACACACACACACACACACACACACATAGAGCTAGGATTTAGCTCAGTTGGTAGAGCGCCACTCTGCAGTCCCCAAAGTCCCGGGTTCAATTCTCAGCACTGCAAATAATGAGAGAAGGACATGGCAATCCACTCCCAAGGCAATCCCGAAACAATCAGCCATTGAAAACCCTATGAGGGTCGCTATGAGTCGGATACAACTTGACAGCACCCACCAACCAACCAATACATATATATATATATGTACACACACACACACACACACACATACACACACACACCATTCCTGACATTGTCCCTGACCCCAGCCTTACCTATTTCAAGACTTGAGGCCTCTCAGCTGTCAGGAGGCTTTACATTCTGGGAGGGACAGTGAAGAGTCTACATGTCTCTCTGAGGTAGCCGGCTCACCTCTAGCACTGTCTGTCAGATGGCTATGCCCACCCTAGACTTCCTGAGAACAGGGCTCCCTTGCTTTCTACCTTGGCCTCCCTCCCCGACCTGTCCCCAGCATCTGCACCTGGAGTTGGTCACCCCGCAGTGAGAGGGAATCCCAAGGCAGGGAGTGCACACTTGCCAGGCAAACCACAGGAGCCAGGAGCTCAGCCCCACCCCACCCCGAGGGCTGCTTGGGTGCCAGCGAGGGCCACCCCTCAGCCCCTTCCTGCTGGCCTGGCGTCCTCGCCCTGGAATCCACCTCCTTCCTCCTGTACCCAGGGAACTCTGTCCTTCCTGGCTAGTTTCACCTCCCGCCCAGGCTACTTTTCTCTTTTCAAGATCCTTTTGTAATCTGATCTGTGGCTTCTCATCCCAAGGGCTCTGGGGTCAAGCATTTAAACTGGAACTTGGGCTCAGCCACAGAGAGTCCTGAAGTCACCTCTTCATCTCCCTGGGATCAAAAGCCTCTGTCCCCTTCCTAGGTGGTGGGCCATCAGTCACACATGAAGACCAGCATGTGCCAAAGTCCGTGGACACACTGATTTTAGATAGTAAACGAGTGAACCTTCTTTTCCTTAAAAGTATAATTATAGATACATAGATAGATAGACAGATTTATTTATTTACTTACTTACTTATTTATTTTGCGGTACTGGGGGTTGAACCCAGGGCCTCGTGCCTGCATGCTCTGCAAGGGCTGGACCACTGAGCTGCACCCCCAGCCCATTTTTTTTTACTTTTTTTGAGACAGGGTCTCACTAAGTTACTCAGACTGCCTCTGGTCTGGAACTTGCAATCCTCCCACCACCTCCTCCCAAGCCGCTGGGAAGACAGGCGTGCGCCACCGTGCCCAGCGCTAAAAGTATAATTATATCTTTAAGGTGTGAATGTTTATACTGAAGGTGTTTTTAAGGCATAGATGTTTACACTTAAGGTTATTTTTAAGGCATGGATTTTTTTTTAATTTTTAATTTTTTTTATTTTTTATTTTTTAAGGTATGGATAGTTTTAAGGTACAGGTGCTTAAGATGAAGCTAGAGTCAGTCTCAAGTTAAAATGTGGCTCTGTTTTTGAAAAACAAAGTCAACAGTTGTGCCTGTGGCACTGAAGGGCAGGAAGAGCCACCTCAGGAATGACTTGTTCCCAGGGATTCCTTTTCTCCTTCAGAAGCCCCAGCACCTCTCACACAGCCCAGCCTGTGTTCCATCTCATCCCCACGGTCACCTCCAGGACCCCCCGACCAGGGCTGTGCTTTCTCACGGACCCCACCTTTGCACAGAGGCTGAAGTGAGACTGCTGGATTACGCCTGGCACTGGTCTCCAGCCACTCGAGCCTCTCAGTGCATTGTTACTTTGAGGAAGGAATTTGGGAGTAGACTCTGAAGGTGCTCTGAATAGAAAGCAGAATGCCCGTGTTGCCCCAACACCCCCTCTCCAGCCCAGCACAACTGAAGTGGGGACGAGACGGCAGGTGGACTCCCGGAGCAAACATTTCTTATTGAGTTCTAAGAATTCCAGGCCCCTGGGCTAGGGTCTGCGGAGATGAGTTAGATAGGATCCCCACTCTCAAGGACTTGAAAGATGTAGAGGAAGCCGGGCAAGTGGTGCTCACCTGTAATCCCAGGGATTAAGGAAGCTGAGGCAGGAGGATTGTGAGTTCAAGGCCAGAGGCAGCCTGCGCAAGGTAGGGAGATCCTGTCTCAAAATAAACAATGAAGAAGGGGCTGAGGGTGCGGCTCAGTGGCAGAGGACTGGTCTAGCATTCAGGGAGTCCTGGGTTCAACTCCCCAGTACTGAGGGGAAATAAAAGAAAAGATGGAGAGGAGATGCCAGGGGGAGATGATGTGGTTCTAAGAAACAGGAAACAACCCAGCAACAACAAAACATGGGAAAAAATCAGGGTGGCCCTAAAGCCCAACGCCTTCTAGGGACCTGATCCGAAAACCAGCACTGTGGCCACGCTGTGTGGCATGGAGACAGCCACGGGAAAGGAGAGAAAGTGTCCTGTGGTCACTGACTGTGGGCTTTGTCTTCAGGGGGAGGGAGGTGACGGGGTGAGACACCTGCTCAGCGAGTTGGGCTCCGGGGTCTCCAGGGTGAGGAGGGGTGAGCCTGGAGTGAAAACCAACCTTTCTTCCGTCTCCTGAGCCGCGTGCCCAGAGAGGCCTGTGCCAGCTCGGAGGGGGCGTGCCTTGGTGCAAGTTACCTTCTAGACAGAGGGGCCTCTTTGTGTTCTGTTTGGAGGCCCAGGGTGTCCCCAGGTGCTACCTGCAGCTCTGGGCTATGTAATAAAGGGGCCAAAGCCCACGAGGGTGGAACCAAGGGCACAGGAGGGACAGAGAGGTGTCAGAGGTGTGAACGGTTTTGGGGAATTCACACAGTCAAGGGTGTGAGTGAACTGAAAGCCAAAATGGGCCCTTCAGCTGGCTAGAACCAGCTGGTCAGGACCGACGCCTGTCAATGAATAGGGAGACATATGGGCACTGACACAGGCCCTCCCCTGGTCTCACTGTGGGGACTGTGGCCTCTTCCAGGAGGCCCCATTAGCTGGACAGTGCTGGCTATCGGCAGGGAGGTATACAGGGCCCCTGCTGGGCCACCAAAGCAGCCCCTCTCACTTCTCGGCCTCTGCCTGGGCTTCCCCGGGGCCCAGACCAGCTGCCATGCCACACTCTTGGGGGTCCTTTTTTTTTTTTTGGTGGTACTGGGGGTTGAACTCAGGGCCTCGCACCTGCATCCTTTGTGAGTGCTGGACACTGAGCTGCGCTGCCAGCCCATTTTTTTTTACTTTTGTGAGACAGGGTCTCGCTAAATTACACAGACTGCCTCTGGTCTCAAACTTGCAATCCTCCTGCCTCTGCCTCCCGAGCCACTGGGATTATAGGGGTGCACCACTATTGGGGTACTTACAGTCGCCACTTAGGCCTGCCCATCTGCCCATGTTCTCCAGGTCAGCTGACTACTGAGGAATGTGAGTGGGGCAGGAAGAGGGTCAAAGGTCATAGTCACACTCACTCATGGCTGGGGGTGTCCCCACCTCCTGCCCCTGGGGCGTGCATGCTCAGGGTGCAGCCAGCTTATAGCTGGCCCTGCCTCCCTGTGTGACTGTTCTCATCCAGAGCCAGGTCTGGAGCCAGGCTCCACCCACCGACTCTGTGCATTCAGTACAACAGCTGAACAGAGGCACGCAGCCCTGTGTGTCTCTTATCTTGGCCCTGCTCAGCAAGCTAGGCACGTCACAGAGCGTGTTCACCTGGCAACAATCATCTGCAGGTGTCTTATCATCCGTGACTATGGAAGAAGAAGCCACCCAGGAGCCCAGCGAACTCAAGACCAGAGATTTCTACCCAGACTACTCCTTAACATTCCCTGGGGAGGCTAGGAAAACTCAGATTCTATCAACCTAGGTGGCCGTCAACAGATGAACGAGAAAAGAAAATGCGGCACATAGACACGATGGGGTTTTACTCAGCCATAAAGAATGAAATTATGTCACTTGCAAGAAGATGGATGGAACTAGAGATCATTATTTTGAGAGAACTAAGCAGACTCAAGCCTGCAGCTGTACCCTGTGGCATCCGATCCCTTCAGATCTCGGAAGCTAAGCAGGGTTGGGCCTGGTTAGTACTTGGATGGGAGACCGCCTGGGAACACCAGGTGCTGTAGGCTTGGGAAAAGGACCAGCAACCCACTCCCAAAAATCAATCCACCATTGAAAACCTTGTGAACAGCAGAGAAGCACTGACAATAGTGTTTCGCCTGTTGTACGTAGGGTTGCTATGAGTCGGATACCGACTCGACGGCACCTAACAAGCAGACTCAAAAGATAAATATCACGTTCTCTCTCATGTGTACATGTATGCATGCATATATGAAACACACATATATATGTATGCGTATGTATGTCATGAAAACAGAAGAAGGACTATTTGTGGTGAGAAAGGGGACTAAAGGGAGGACGGATAATAAGAAAGGGTAATGGGGAGAAGAAAGAGAAATATCACATTTTTTCTCATATGCAGAATTTAGGTTACATATAGTCTACAGCTATAGCACCCTGGCATCTGATCCTGTCTGATCTTGGAAGCCAGGCAGGATCTGCCTGGTTAGTCCTTGGATGGGAAATTGCCGGGGAATACCAGGTGCTGGAGGCTAGAGAGAAGGACCTGGCAACCCACTCCAGAAACACCTTACTACTTGATGGCATCTAACAACAACAACCGTAATTCAATTCACCTCTGAAAAGTAATACACAGATAGCATCTCTTAAAATGTGTACACATTTTTGGGCGTGCACACATACATACATATTTACAGTATATTTAGCCCTGTTATTGTTAGGTGTCGTCGAGTCGAATCAGACTCATAGGGAACCTATGTAAAACAGAACAAAACATTCCCCGACACTATGCCATGCCTAACACTATGTCAATGCTTCTCTACTATTCATAGGGTTTTCGATGGCTATCTTGGGAGTGGGCTGCCAGGTCTTTCTCCCAAACCTACAGCGGCCAATATTCCCAGTTGGTCTCCCATCCTAGTATTAACCAGGCCTAACCCTGTTTAGCTTCCAAGATTTGACAAGATCGGATGCCAGGGTGGTATTTCTGCAGACTTGACTACTCTAGCTACCTCAGGTAAGGGGAATCATACATTTGCCTTTGTCTGATTGGCTTATTCACTTACCATAATGTCCTCGAGGCTGGGATTTAGGTTAGTTGGTAGAGCGCTGCTCTGCAGTCTCTGAGGTCCCGAGTTCGATTCTCAGCACTGCAAAATGGGAGAAGGACATGGCAACCCACTCCCAAGGCAATCCCGAAACAGTCAGCCATTGAAAACCCTGTGAGGGTCGCTATGAGTCAGACTCAACTGAACGGCACCTAACAACAACAACAACAATAATGTCCTCAAGTTTCATCCATGTTGTAGTATGTGTTAGAATTCTCTTTCTTTTAAAGGCTGAATAATATCCCATTGTATGGCTATGTCACATTTTGTTAATTAACTCGTCCATCCACGGACACTACGGTTGCTTCCACCATTTGTTGTTGTTAGGTGCCATCGAGTTGTGTCTGACTCATAGTGGCTCTTATAGGGTTTTCAATGGCTGACTGTTTCAGGATTGCCTTGAGAGTGGGTTGCCACATCCTTCTCCCATTTTTGTGGTGCTGAGAATCGAACTCGGGACCTCAAAGACTGCAGAGCAGCACTCTGCCAACTGAGTTAAATCCCAGCCAGATTCCACCATTTAGCTATTGCAAATAAGGCTGCTATTGAACCTTGGCATACAAATGTATGGATCTTTGTCTTCAAACGTTTGAATATATAAAAGTGGAACTGCTAGATCATATGGCAATTCTATGTTTAATTTTTTTAAGTACTGCCATATCGTTCTCCACAGATGCCACATTATTTTATATTTCCACCAGTAGGGCACACAGCTTCCAAGTTCCCCTTATCCTCACCAACATTTGCTATTTTCCAGCTGTTTATATACCTACTTATGAATGATTACCTTTTGAAGGGATGCATAGGACATGGACAGATGGGGAACAGGGAAGGGACCTTTACTGCAGGTCTTGTAGTACTTTCTCATTTTCATATCATCTGAATGCATTACTTATTCAAGAAACTAAACCATTTTGGCAACACTTGTTATGAAAATTTCCAAGCATGCAGCAAGGTTGAAAGAATTTTACAGTGAGAATCCAGATACTCATCCCCCCCCACACTCCATCATTAGCACGAATTGTGCTTAACATTGCCACACATCTATCCATCCTCCTATTCATCCAATTGTTTAAAAAATACTTCTAGAATATACTTTCCTTGGCCTCTCCCAATACCTGCTAAGTCCTTCACAATGGCCTGGGACTTTGTTTTTTAATCAGCTCTCCAGGTGATTCTGGCATTTGGGAACTCCTGTCCTGGTCTAGGCTGGGATTTAGCTCAGTTGGTAGAGCGCCACACTGCAGTCTCTGAGGTCCCGAGTTCAATTCCCAGCACCACAAAAATGGGAGAAGGATGTGGCAACCCACTCCCAAGACAAACCCGAAACAATCTGCCATTGAAAACCCTATGAGGGTCGCTATGAGTGGGACACGACTCGATGGCACCTAACAACAACAACAAGTCCTGGTCTAGGCACTCACCCCAGGCAGAAACTGTACCTGCAGTTAGTTGGTGGTCAGCCAGCCTCAGCTGGGATTCTTCCATGGCTGGAAGCCCCTTTCCCTCACAAAAATGTCTCTCCAAGGAAAGTCTTATCTCACTGAGTCCAATACCGTCTCTGGACCCACCCTACTCCTGTCTCCAATGCTCTCAAGCACCTCTGCTGATTGGGCCGCAGCATGGGACACAACTCTCCAGTGTGCCTATCGAGGAGAGAGACCCCTGGCCCCATCCCTGCCAGAGCTGGAATCTGTTCTCCCACAATTCACTCTGCATTTGTCCTTTCTGCTGAGAAAAGCGAGACTCCCAAATAAGATGATAGTATTTACAACAGATGGGCTGGGATTTAGCTCAGTTGATAGAGCGCTGCGCTGCAGTCTCTGAGGTCCTGAGATCGATTCCCAGCACTGCAAAATGGGAGAAGGACGTGGCAACCCACTCCCAAGGCAATCCCGAAACAGTCAGCCATTGAAAACCCTGTGAGGGTCGCTAGGAGTTGGACTCGACGACAGCACCTAACAACAACAACAACAACATTTACAACAGACATCTTATTCACTATGCCAGGACAGGACTGTCTAGGAATTAGGAGGTGTCTGTGTCATCTCAGCTCTTCTTGGCCCTCTCTTTTTTCACTAAGAGGATGATGATGGTAACAGTAACACTGACAGGACCCCTCCCGCATACCAGTGATACCAGTGTTATTTCTGGCACATTTTTTGCATCAATCGTGTTATTGCCACAAGAATCCTACAGAGTACGTACTATTATCCCCATTTTTAAGAGATGAAGCAACCAACGCACAGAAGGATTAAGTAACTTACCCATAGGGACCTGGCATTTTCTCTTTAGTCACCACCACATGGGAACAAACACAGGACACTTGTAAATGCTCATGTGCCGGTCTTAATTTCCTAAGGCTCTCTACTAACAAATAACAATAGTAGAGCACCTCCTGGCTTATACACCTGCGCTCTCAGCCCTTCCTGATAATTAATTCCCTCTGCCAACCAAAATTCAGCAATCCTCGGCACCACTCACTTAGGGACTTGCTAGATGGCTAGAGCTAACCTGATAAGTAAATCCAAACTAATGTGTCTCTGGCTGGTTATTCATTCCTGCAGGTAAGTGTATGTGTGTGCATGCGTGTGTACGTATATAAGTATACACAATTTTTAAAGTAGAATTCTTATCTTATCTTATAGAACATAAAACCATGACAGACTTAAGATAATAAACACTTACCTTTTGAAGGTAATTTTCAAATGAGGCTTCATGGCAAAGCCAGAGGGAAAGATTTACTGGAGGCTTGTCATTGTTGTTAGGTGCTATTGAGTCAAGCTATTGAGTCGGGTCCGACTCACAGCAACCCTATGTACAACAGAACAAAACACATACACATACACACACACACACACACACACACACACACACACACACACACCCCAGACACTGTGCCATGCCTGGACTCTGTCAGTGCATCTCTGCTATTCATAGGGCTTTCAACAGCTGATTGTTAGAGGAGGGGGTTGTGAGGTCCTTCTGTTTTGCAATGCTGGGGATGGAACCCAAGGCCTCAGAGAGGGCAGAGCAGCACTCCACCCACTGAGCTGAACCCCAGCCCTGGAGGCTTAGGAGCTTCAAATCACCCTGTAAATCACATCGTACAAGTCTGAATCTAAGGATAGCCTAGGCTGGCTCAGTTCCCTCCCTGGGGGATGGCAGGGGTTGATGCTAAGGTATTTGGGGCTCCTTTTTAGAAAGCCCTGGGCAATCATAAGCCACGTGGCTGAAGGAACTGAGAGCTTTGCGGTGGGCCTCCTGAGGTGCTGCTGGAAGGAGGGAAATTTGGGGAGCTCTCTTAGACCAGTGTTGCCAGATGAAACTCAGTTGAATTTGGGCTTCAAGCCAAGTGTGGTGGCACATGTCTGGAATCCCAGTGACTCAGGAGGCAGAGGCAGGAGAATAGCAGTGATTCAGGAGATGAAGACAGGAGCTAGAGGCCAGAGTCAGCCTGGGCAACTTAGTGAGAATTTGTCTCGAGATGAAAAATAAATGAGCCGGGTGTGGTGGCACACACCTGTAATCTCAGCACCTTGGGAGGCGGAGGCAAGAGGATTGAGAATTCAAGACCAGAGGCAGTCTGCGTAACTTAGCAAGACTCTGTCTCAAAAAAGTAAAAAAAAAAAAAAAAAAAAGGGCTGGAGGTGCAGCTCAGTGGTCCAGCGCTTGCAGAACATGCAAGCACAAGGCCCTGGGTTCAACCCCCAGTACCACTAATAATAATAATAATAATAATAATAATAATAATAATAATAATAAAGATAAAAAACAGTGGGCTGAGGGTACAGCTCAGTGGTAGAGAGCTTGCAAAGTAGGTGTGAAGCCCTGGGTTCAACCCCCTAAGTACTGTGGAAAGAGAGAAAGAAAGAAAGAAAAGAAAAGAGAGAGGGAGGGAGGGAGGGAAAAGAGAAGAGGAAAAAGAAGAAAAGAAAGGAAATGAAAAGATAGAAAAAGAACAAGAAAAAAAGAAAAAACAAACGAGAAATTGGGCAAATTGTGCTTCAGATAAATAACAAATAGTTTTTTAGTGTGAATATGTCCCAAATAGATAGGTGTATACCAAAATAGTATTTAGTATCTATCCAAAATCCAGATTTACCTGGGCATACTGCATTTGTACTCGCAATCTGGGACTACCAGGTGCTCCTAGAGAAAGAGCACAAGAGACTGTCGTGACATCTCCTACCCACTCATCTCCGTGTCCCGGGCGAGGTGGATGGGTACACTAGCGTGTCCCCCTCTTCCAACTAAAAAGTATCAATGGAACAGGGCCATGATTGATGGGACAGAAGAATGGCCGTCCTATGGGGTCACATTTATGCTTATCTAATAACCTACTTTTTCAGAGAAAAATAAAGAACACTTTTAGGAGGACCTCCTGAGAGAGAGGGGAGGGAATGCCCCAAAATGTTTTCCAGTTCCACCAGCTTTGATTGTCCCTTATTCTTGATTTTCTTTTTTCTTTTCTTTTCTTTCTTTCTTTTTTTTAATCACAAAAGAAATACATTTTCAGGGTAAAAAGTCAAACGTCACAGAAAGTCCTTCCAGAGTTGGGCATGGTGGTGCATGCCTGTAATCCCAGTGGCTCAGGAGGCGGAGGCAGGAGGATCGCAAGTTCGAGACCAGAGGCAGTCTGCATAACTTAGCAAGACGCTGTCTCAAAAAGTTAAAAAATGGGCTGGAGGTGCAGCTCAGTGGTACAGCACTTGCAAAGTATGAAAGCGTGAAGCCCTGGGTTCAACCCCCAGTACCGGGGAAAAAAAGAAAGAAAGAAAGAAAGAAAGAAAGAAAGAAAGAAAGAAAGAAAGTCCTTCCAGAGATGACTATTATTAACAGTTCAATATGTCTTCCTCTAGATTTTTTAAAGTATATTTTCTTGTGTATTCCTGTCATTTTCATAAATAGAATCACATTGTAGAGACTGTTCTGAAATGCGATTCTTTCTTACAGGGTGCCAGGGACTTCTTTCTGTATCTGTGTGCATTTCTACTTCTTAGTGTCTCTATGCCTCATCCTTTTTTAAAACATTGTTTTTATTTTTAATTGGCAGATAATTGTACATAGGTATGGGCTACAGTGTGACCTTTCAATGCATAGATATAATGTTTAACGATCAGATCAAGTTGGCTGGTGTATCTATCAACTCAGACGTTTATCATTTCTCTATGTTGGGAACATTCAAAATCCTCTCTACTATCTATTGTAAGGGCTGGGATTTAGCTCAGTTGGTAGAGCGCCGCTCTGCAGTCTCTGAGGTCCCGAGTTCAATTCCCAGCACCAGAAAAATGGGAGAAGGACTTGGCAATCCACTCCCAAGGCAATCCCGAAACAGTCAGCCATTGAAAACCCTATGAGGGTTGCTATGAGTTGGACACAACTCGACGGCACCTAACAACAACAACATCTGTTGTAAAATATATAACTAATTGATGTCAACCATAGTTGTCCTAATATGGTGTAGAATATTAGCAGTCCTTGCTCCACCCAACTTCTGCCTGTTTATGCCAATGGTGGATGGTCCACTGGTGCTCTGAGCCCATTTGAGTGTTTGATGATTGATAGATACAGGCAGACCACAGAACTGTCAGCTGGTGCCTGGGGGTCACAGCCTTCCTGAGGCTGGTCTACTGACTCCTTCATCAGGTGCATGGGGTGGGAGGGAGGCAGGACCACTGAAACGGGTCCCAGAGAGTGGGAAAGATGTGTGCGATTTTCCTGTCCCTGTGCCTGGGGAGCCTAAGTCAAAGGGACCCTGGGATGCTGCCTCCGTGGCAAGACCCTCTGACTCAGGCCAGGAGCTCCTCTGCCGACTTCCTCATCCGGATCACCTGACAGCAGCAGCTGCCCAACCCCTGGGCAACACCAAGAGCCTCCTGGCCTCAAACGGGTTGGGTGGCATTCACTTCCCAGCGCTGTCCTCCAGACGTGCTCAGTCATTAGGAAATGCCTCCGTGACTGGCTCAGTGACAGCAGCACAGGTCACGCCGCCAGCCGAGTCTCTGGGTAGCTCTCATCTGCACTGAGGAGGCCCGGGTGGAAAGACGGATGCTGCTGCCTCGGGTCCCCGCTGAAGTGAGTCTGGGGTTCCCGCCGGGCTGGGGAAGGGGCACGGTGGTGCTCTGAACTTGGACTGAGACAGGGCTGATCAGGGGGCGGGGGAAGCAGAGAGATGGATGTGGTGCTTACGGGTGGGGAGGCAGGCAGAGCTGAAACTCCAGGGCTGGGAGGGAATCCCAGGCATGAAGAAGTGTCGCCCTGTCTCCCATGGGGGTGGTTTCCCTGAGTGACTGACAGCTGGTCCCCACCCCTGTCATCAATCTGGGCTTCTCCTATAGAGGAGGCTGGGCACTGGGGCTTCCTGGGGTCTTCTTCCTTGGGCCAGCCATTGTCTTCTGCCTGCCTCACCAGTGCCCAGGGGGATGACCCTGTTCAGAGTCACTCTGAGGAAGAAAAGTGTGGGCAGTCACTTTTCCACTGATGCTTCTTCCTCTGTAGCCTTGACTGAAGTTTGGAAGAGCCTCTTGAAGCCCCACATGAGCCCACAGTAGAGGCGGCAGTAAGTAGCGTGAGCCAGGCAGCCAGGCTGTCTTGGGTTTGAATCCTCGGTCTGCCCTACGATACCATAGTGACTCTGGCCAAGTTATTTCACTGGAGCCCTGAGCCTCAGTTCCCTCCTCTGTAAAATGGAGATAATATCTACCTCCCAAAGTTGTTGTCAGGATCCGGTGAGGAGAGGGTGTAAAACACCAAGCGCATAATTAGTGTTCAATAAATGGCCGCTGTGGTAATTATTTCTTATTAGTTGAACACGGCTCCCATCTCAGCGAGGGAGACCTACCAGCCCCCATCTTCCCCCAGTTTCCTAGGGCTTCAGAGGGGACGCCTCTGGCGTATAATAATGCCTTGCATTGTCACTTAGCTCTTTGTGCCCAAGTCAAGCCTGATGCTTCAGTTTCTTCTGCTGCCGTCTCCCACAACCCTGGCACCAAGTCAGGCCCGACAGAGGAACTCAGGACGGAGGATGGAGAGGAGTGAAGAGAGAGGGAGAGACGTGAGGAAAGAGGGGTCAGGAAAAGATTGAGGAAGGGAGGTGAGAAGAAGGCAGGGAGGGAGGTGGCGCAGCCCAACCAGCCACCGTGTGGCTCTCCAAGGCACGCGAGACAGAAAGTGGCCGTCTGTGGGCCTCTTTCCCTGTCTTTTGCACTCCCAAACCTTTTTCACTTTTCCTAGAACTCAAATGAGTGGAAAAGTTCTCCTCTTCCTCCCCTGCTCAACCCAAGGAGACTTGGCTAATACCTTCTTGCCCAATCTATCAACTAATTCTATTTTTTATTTATTATTTTATTTTATTTTATTTTTTGCAGTACTGGGGGTTGAACCCAGGACCTCGCACCTGCATGCTCTGCAAGCGCTGCACCACTGAGCTGCACCCCCAGCCCATTTTTTTTACTTTTTTGAGACAGGGTCTCGCTAAGTTACGCAGACTGCCTCTGGTCTCAAACTTGCGATCCTCCTGCCTCCGCCTCCTGAGATGCTGGGATGACAGGCATGCGCCACTGCACCCGGCGCTCTATCAACTAATTTTAATAATGTTCTATCATCTGTGAAATCATTTCTCTTCCTCTTCTTCTCTCTCTCTCTCTCTGTGTCACCTCCCTCTCCATCACTTTCCTAAGTGACCGTGGGCAAGTCACTGCCCTTCTCTAGACCTAAATCTAGAAAACCAGGAGGTTGAACTAAGCAATAACTGAAGTCCTTTCTTCTCCCTAGTATTCTTTTATTTGCACTTATTCTCTTTCCTACTTGATCCCTACTTCTCAATTACCCAAACAATATAAGCTATTGATGATTGATCCTCCCTTTAAAAAAATCTTTTTCAAGAAAACTTCTAAATGTCCTCTAGGTTCTAAAGTTTCACTAAGGGCTTTCTTGATCACTGCATATTCCCAGTGCATAAGCTCAGTATCTAGAAAATAGCAAGTATATGTCTTTTGAATAATTGGATGGATGGATGGATGATGGGTGGAATTGCCATTATACACCTGCATTATGAAATGCAGAGGCAAATGTTAGTAGCTTATTGACTTAAGAAACTCATGGTCATCCTCATAACAAGCCATTTTGTTTAGACTTTGCAAGTACGCTATGAAATGAAAATCTGAGAAACACTGGAATCCATTGTCCATCACTTACCTAATCTATTGTCATCTTGTTCAATTATTGTAATTTGAGATAAGCTGCCCTCTATCAAGGGGGTGTGACTCTTTAGGCAAAATGTAACGCAGGAGTCTCCTTTGGGAGGAGAGGGAAGAGTTGGCCTGCCTTAAGAATGACACCTCTAGCTGGGTGCAGTGGTGCACGCCTGTAATCCCAGCGGCTCAGGAGGTGGAGGTAGGAGGATTGCAAGTTCGAGACCAGAGGCAGTCTGTATAATTTAGTGAGACCCTGTCTCAAAAAGTAAAAAAATGGGCTGGGGGTGCAGCTCAGTGGTCCAGCACTTGCAAAGCATCCAAGTGCAAAGCCCTGGGTTCAACCCCCAGTACCAGAAAAAAAAAAAAAAAAGAATGACACCTCATTTATTGAGCACTTACTGCATTTCATACTTTTTATTCACTTTAGCTCACTTAATACTACCAATGACTCTGGGAGGAAGGTAGCGCTATTATTATCAACTTCTTCTTACTGATGGGAAACTGAGGCTCAGAAAGGTTAAACAACTTGTCCAAGGTTATACAGACAGCAATGGATATATCAAGGATTTGAACCCAGCTCCACCACTGGAGCACTTGACCCCCTCCCCCTCAGCCTGGGAGCCACATTGACCATCTGAGAGATCAAAGCTGGAAAATCCTTCAAAGTTCTGGGGGCTGCTTCCATAGTCCCACGTCTCCTATCACCACTTCCACAGCTTTTTACTCTTTCTTAGTTAGAGGGCATTTTCAACTTGGCAAAATGGATTTGGAACCAGGCCAAGAGAGGGGAGAGATTCCAAAGGATTTGTGATCTTTATAGTTTATCCTTTCTGGTAGCTAATCCTGTTCCTACTATGTCATCTGTCAGGTCTCAGGGCTGCCACACAGCTCCATTTTGTCAGTGTGTCCTGGGGTCTTTTGTCCCTGCCATTGATGAGAGGATATGTCAATAACAGGGAATCACGGTTCCTTCCAAAAAAGTTGCTCTAGATAAGTTTGTTGTTGTTGTTGTTGTTTGGTGCCGTCACGTCGGTTTCTTACTCATAGTGACCATCATAGGGTTTTCAATGGCTGACTGTTTCGGGATTGCCTTGGGAGTGGATTGCCAGGTCCTTCTCCCATTTTTGCGGTGCTGGGAATTGAACTTGGGACCTCAGAGACTGCAGTGCAGCGCTCTACCAACTGAGCTAAATCCCAGCCCCTAGATAAGCTTGTTGTTGTTGTTGTTGTTGTTGTTAGATGCCGTTGAGTCGGTATCCAACCCTCTGTACAACAGGGGAAACAGTATTGTCAGTGCTTCTCTGCTGTTCATAGGGTTTTCAATGACAGATTGATTTTTGGGAGGGGGTTGCCAGGTCCTTCTCCCAAGCCTACAGCTTCTGGTGTTCCCAGGCGGTCTCCCATCCAGGTACTAACCAGGCCCGACCCTGCTTAGCTTCTGAGATCTGACGGGATCGGATTCCACGGGGCTACGGCTGCGGGCTAGATAAGCTTAGAGTACACAATTGTGATACTGGGGACCTTTAAATGAAGAGAGTTGGACCTCACTACACTTCTACACAGGTTTTTCCTTTTAAAGGCATTGACAAATCTGTTCAGAGCGTCTTTGGGGGTCTCTCGTTTGCTCTCAGATACTGTTTAAAACCCACTGCGTTACTTCATAGTGACTCCCTATCTTTGATTTCAAACAGTATCACATCACTTTGATCATTCATTTACTTTCTCACCAGACTTGGCTCCCAGTGACTTTCGGCCATATCCAAAGCATGAGACACATCCTCCAAGGATGAAAATCTGCCTTCACTGAGGTTAATCAAAAGATTTTCTGACGGCCTCAGGCAGCCCCATAAGAAGAATCTGAAAAATGACCAAATGCAGTGGGTGTGTGACTTCCCAGAGGGCCAGCAGGCATTTGCACGTGTAAGTTCTGAGCTTTATTTTTAAAAGTCGTTGCTTTATAGCCACACTTAGCACAGAGGAATGCAACCCAATGGCTGGAGTCAATGAAGAAACTCACTAAGAAAGAATAAAAATATGTGGAAGCGGCACCATGACTCAGCCAACCCCTGCTTAGGGGAGAGGTTGAGGAGCAGCAGACGTATTTCTAAAAATGGGTCACTCTGGGTGTGGACCCAAACTGAAGACTGGACTGGGGCTGGGCATCTATCTTCTTAAGTCCTTGTTCACCCTGCAAACTGGGTCTTTCTGTCTTTACTTCCAGGATGGAACCAGGAAGAGGTTGAGCTGGTGACTTCAACGTGAGTGCATGTCATAGTTGAGGTTAGGTTTCAGGTACTTCAGCAGCTCTTCTTGGCTCTCCACGCACCTCCTTCCAAAGCCACGCGAGGCTGGGCTCTCTTGTCCGTCTCCATTAACCCGTTCCAGAAGTGCCTGCACTTCTCCAAAGAACAGGCGCTCCAGGTCTTGGGTCTTAGTTTGATTCAGGCAGCCAGTGACGAGATGCAGCAGGAGAGGAAAGAGTAGGAAGGAAAGAAAGGGAAGCCACGCGGAAAAGGGATCAAGGAGGCCGCGGCAAGTGGGTGGAAGTCATAAAGTGGGAGGGGTGGAGGGAAGGAAAAAGGCCCGGATGTTCATAGCTCTTCGTCCTTGCCCAACTCCAGCTAAGACCCGCCTTCTGGAGGGAACATGTCAGAAGGGGAGAGCAAGGACAGCTCGGGCAGCGAGTGCCCCGTGTGCTACGAGAAGTTCCGGGACCTGGAGGGCGCCAGCCGGACGCTGAGCTGCGGCCACGTGTTCTGCCATGACTGCCTGGTCAAGTACCTGCTGTCCACACGGGTGGACGGCCAGGTGCAGCGGACCATCGTCTGCCCCATCTGCCGCTACGTCACCTTCCTCAGCAAGAAGAGCTCCCGCTGGCCCTCCATGCTGGACAGGAACTCGCAGACCCTCTCTGTGCCCATGGGTTTGCCCTCCGTGGCCTTGCCCGACCGTGGGAGCCACACAGGCCCCCCGGCCATGTCCCCACCGGTCTGGAGGCCATCCTCAGGTCAGGGTACCCAGCTCCCCTTGGACCTGCTGCCCAGCCTGCCCCGGGAGTCACAGATCTTCGTCATCAGTCGCCACGGGATGCCCCTGGGGGACCAGGACAGCGTGCTGCCACGTCGCAGCCTGGCGGAGCTCTCGGAGGTGTCCCCAGCTCCCAGCTCCACCCGCTCCTTCTGCTGCCGGTCCCGGGCCCTCCTGCTCATCACCCTCATTGCCGTGGTGGCCGTGGTAGCAGCCATCCTGCCCTGGGTGCTGCTGGTGAGGAAGCAGGCATGAGTGGCCGCGCCCAGAGGACAGCTGAGCAAGGCCAGGCCCCGGCACAGCTGGGTGGCTGTCCTGCTCCGTGGCCTGGCTGGCCGTGGCACAGGAAGGGACAGAGGGACCTGGTGTAGAGCTGGTGGTCCAAAGGGAGGGCCTGGGCAGTAAGAGGGCTTTTTTTTTTTTTTTTTTAACAGTACTGGGGGTTGAACCCAGGGCCTCGCGCTTGCATGCTCTGCAAGTGCTGGACCACTAAGCTGCACCCTCAGCCCCATTTTTTTACTTTTTTTTTTGAGACAGGGTCTCGCTAAGTTACGCAGACTGCCTCTGGTCTCGAAATTGCGATCCTCCTGCCTCTGCCTCCCCAGCCGCTGGGATTACAGGCGTGCACCCCCACACCCGGCTAAGAGGGCTGGATTTGAAGTTTGCCAGCTTTTTCTCCACTCCAAGCCCTAATAGGAGCTGGAGGTCGCTGAGACTAGGGCTGAGCGGAAAAGCTGGCTGCCCAAGCAGGTCCTCAGCAAACACCTACCCCTCCTCTAAGGCAGGAACTGAGCCCGCTGGAAGATGGGTAGTCACTGCTCTCCCAGGGGGTCACCAGTGCTGCTGCATAGACTTTACCTGCCAGGTGACCTACCTGAGGCCAGGTGGGCCTCCCTGGGGATAAGGAAGCTTTGCTAGCCTGTGTCTTGCCAGATGGGGTCCCAAGGCAGGTCTCCTCCAGGCCAGAATGCTGGCCCAGAAGTCTCTACCATTGCCCTCAGGAGCAAAGGGTTGGTGCAAGGTTTCCAGGATCTTAGCACCCATACATGATCCTCACGGCATCCCACCCCCAAGTCCTCCTGCCTCCACCCCGCCCGCCTGGAAGGTCTTCCGTGAGCGAGAACCTCATCTCACGGGCCAGGACTTCTGGGGGAATCAGCAGAAAAGGGTCTCCCTGGACAGCTGAGCCCACAGCAGGAAACAGGGTGGTTGACAGAGGTGGAGGCCAGCAGAAGGCCACAGACAGAGCCAGCAGTCTTCTCTAGCTCTCCAGGCCCAGAGAGGGGGACTGATTTTGAGTGTTGGGGTTCTCAAGGGTGGAGTGGGAAGGCAGGGAGTGGAGAGGACACCCCGACAGGTGAGACCTGAGTCAGCAGGGAGCTATGTGTGCAAATTTACCCCTGGGGGCTCCCGCCTCCCTCCCTGCCAAGTCCTCCTCCTCCTTGTGAGCCAACCACTCATTATTAGGGGCCACACCAGCTGGGCCAGTTTCTGGCTGAGCTAGGTGAGGAAGGGCGGGGTAGGAAACAGCTGTGCTTGTTTAGGATGCGGCTCTCTCCACAAACGCTGAGAGTCAGCTGCTTGCCGAGGCCCCTGTACCTGGGCACCACACGCTGGACTGCGCTGATTAATGAGCCCCCTAAGTCAACCAATGCCTTATGATTGAAAACAAGCAAAAGACCCCAGCTATTGTCAGAAATAGGTAGGGATTGGCACCTGGGGTGTGCCTACAACTGGGCCCTCTACAGTCTCTCCCCCAAAGTTTACTATCTGTGGGGAGAGAAATAGCACTGTGCCTCTTTGGCATTCTTTGAGTCGGTCCGACTCATAGACAACCTATGTACAACAGATGAAATGCCACCTGACGCTGTGCCATGCCTGGCCCTATGGTCAGTGCTTCTCTGCTATTCATAAGGTTTTCAATGGCTGGATGTTTTTTGGGAGTGGCTTGCCAGGTCCTTCTCCCACTGTGCCTCTTATCTAGTCCCAAATGTCTGCAGTGATCATCTTTTGGGGACCCTCAGGGAGGGGGTTCCTCACTACAGAGGATCCTTGTGACACATTGTGTTGTTGTTGTTAGGTGCCATCGAGTCGTATCCGACTCATAGCAACCCTCATAGGGTTTTCAATGGCTGACTGTTTTGGGGTTGCCTTGGGAGTGGGTTGCCACGTCCTTCTCCCATTTTGCTGGGAATCGAACTTGGGACCTCAGAGACTGCAGCGCTCTACCAACTGAGCTAAGTCCCAGCCCTGTGACATATAGGCGGGGCTATTTTAAAGCACTTACAGGTTTCTTTATGCTTTTTTCAAGACTTGAAAAGAACACAGGTGCTCTGGGGTGGGTACAGGTACATTCTGGGGGGGAGAGTATTTATTGTAGGAACAAAAATAATGTTAAATTTACAAAGACTCTGAGTCTGTCTACACCTCAACCACACTACTTACAACAGTGTCATGAATTTTTCTTGGGCCCTGACTGGAGTCTTTTCAGATTCTGATGTGTTTGCCAAAAGTTTCTTTCCAAATACCCGCAGTATTTTCATATTGTTCACTTGAGACTTGTAGATGTCACCTCTTTTATTTGCAAAGAATGTTGAGAGCTATTTTTTAAGTAAAGGTATATATTTTCTCAAAGATTCCAGAGTCTTTCTAATGCATAGGGGGAGCTCTGAGTTTGGAATTTTAGGATCATTCTCTCTATATGAAAAAGATGGATGGAAAATACAAATGCAAACAGCTCTTGGACATTGACTCACCCACACTCATAAAAGAAATGCAAATTAAAATTCTGTTCACATTTCTATTTTTTACTGACACCTTTTCAAACCCTGAAAGTTTCATAAGTTGCTCTGGTACTGAGACTGAGAGGTGAATTGTTGGTGAAAGTGTATGGTATATTGGTAAAACCCTTACCAAGGGAAATTTGACATTATCTATTAAAAGTTCCACGTTGACCTAGGGAGTTAGAAATGTATCAATAACAAGATATATTTGCATATATTGGCAGTGAAATATGTACAGTGTTATCTGATGCAGTGTTATAATGACAAAGAATTGGAAACACCCTAAATGCTAATTAATAGGTGACTGTGTATTTAATGTAAAGGTCAATGACTATGGTACAGTTATAAAAAGAACAAGAAAAGAGCCGGGCACTGTGGTGCAGGCCTGTAATCCCAGCAGCTCGGGAGGCAGAGGCAGGAGGATCGCAAGTCTGAGACCAGAGGCAGTCTGAGTAACTTAGCAAGACCCTGTCTCAAAAAGTAAAAAAAATGGGCTGGGGGTGCAGCTCAGTGGTCCAGCACTTGCAGAGCATGCAGGTGCGAGGCCCTGGGTTCAACCCCCAGTACCACAAAAAAAAAAAAAAAGAACAAGAAAGGACTCTGAATGACATGGGATATCTCCAAGAAACAATGGCAAGTGGGAAGAAACTAGCTGTGGAACATTGGATACTGGGTACTATAATTTATGTGGAAAGAGAGAGGAATGAGTTTACATTCCCATTTGCTTATTTCTGCATAAAGAATTTGGGACGATACACAAAAACTAATAACAGGGATGGACTGTGAAAGAGGATGAGAAACTGATGGAACGGGAAGGACAGTTTTCCCTTTGTCTTCGATGCCTTTTGGTTTCTAAGCCAAGTAAATGTATTGTTTATTCAAAAAGCAACTTATGGGCTGGGGGAGTAGCTCAGTGGTAGAGAGAGTGCTTAGCATGTGAAAGACCCTGGGTTCAAGTCCCAGCATCAGAAAGAAAAGATAAACATCAAATTGAAAAATATTAGAAGCTAAAGATATCCTCAGTGAAAACACTTGTTGCCTAAGGAAGAGACCGCCCCAGGAACATTTGAAAACTGCCAACCCACTGGTCCTGTGGTTCAAGAGTCTCAGCTACTGGCTCTGTGGGGCTGGTTTGTCTGGTTAGAGACGTGACATCTTATACACAACAGCCACCCAAGAAGTAAGGGCAAAAGTTTACTCTCCTCAGTTTTCCTAAGTTCCTGTGGGTTTCTGTGGGCCCCATTCTTTAGTGTTTGTTTTGATTCTCCCTTCTTTATCTTTCTTATTTATTTATTTATTTATTTATTTAGACAAAGTCTTATTGTGTAGCCCAGGTTGGCCTAGAACTCACTATGTAGACCAGGTTGGCCTCAAACTCATATCAACCCTCCTGCCCCTGCCTACCGAGTGCTGGGATTACAAGCGTGCACCACCATGCCCAGCTTCTTTCCTCTTCTTTCTTAAATAAAATTTTTTGCTTTAAGCAACGGCTCTGGGGTCAGGGCATTACAGGAAGACACCATCAGATGACGATATGTACATAGACAGACAGACACTATCTGCATAGACAAACAAAGGGATGGATGCCTGGGGTTAAAATCAAGCTCTGTTGCTCTTCCCTTCCCTCCTTTGTCCAGAGGTACTGGTGGGTGCACTACCGTATGCACGTATACACACACACACACACACACACACACACACACACACAACCACCTCTCATTGTCACAATAACCTTTAACTCTAATACACACTTCCAGTCTAGGCCTTCCAGGCAAGCTTAGGGAGCCACAGCATGCAGGGCTGGGCTGTGGAACCTGCTTTCCCCCTAGTCTCCCTAGCTTCCAGGAACAGTCCAAGGGTGACCTACAGCGACTTTCCCATCCCCTACCCAGTCTTAGCCCTGTGGCATCCCATCCTGTCACATCTCAGAAGCTAAGCAGGATTGGGCCTGGTTAGTACTTGGATGGGAGACCACCTGGGAACACCAGGTGCTATAGGCTTGGGAGACGGACCCGGCAACCCACTCCCAAAAATCAATCTGCCATTGAAAACCCTATGAACAGCAGAGAAGCACTGGCAATAGTGTTTCACCTGTTGTACGTAGGGTCGCTATGAGTCGGATACCGACTCGACGGCACCTAACAACCACCACCACCACCTCGGGAGAACTGGCCACTGCTGTGCTTCCTCCCCGTACACATGCCGCATCCCAACATCTTCCAGGGGACACATTACTAGGCGTCTTTGTTGACAGATATGTCTGTTTCCTACTTTCAGGCAGAGTGCTCCTTCGGGGGAGGTTTATAGATCTTGCTCTATCTACTGCCTGGCACAGAATTTCATAAATAGTAAGAGCCACAGAGAAGATAAATATTTACATAAAACACGCACATATATGTGAATGAACGTGATGGCTTGGTGTCAAAACAAAGTTTAGTTTATTTTAGGTGTGAAATCTATATAAATTCCTGCTTTGCTGTGTCTGAGGGCAAAGACCCACATCAAAATGATCCTCCAGGGCGAGTTCCAAGGATCTTCTTCAAGTCAGGTAAGAGGAGTGTAGAGAAGACAAGGGAAGAGAGCAGCCAGACCAGTTTGCCTCAAGGTCACCCACTGGGGAGCTGGGACACACAACAGACACCAGCTAAGATAAACAGACTTTATAACCAGGCCACTGGTAATTTGCATCTCTGGGTGCAATTTGCAGCCCCACAATCTTCCCACTGTAAAAAGGGGCTGTGTACACAATGGGCTGAAGGTTTAACTCTGATGACTCAGTGTTGGATGAAGGGAGGATGGTAAGGCAGCCCAAAAGGGAGGGCGTCCACAGAGAGCCATGGCAGCTGAGGAAGCAGAGGACGCCTTTGCGGGAAGACAGGAAGTCACTAGTTTTTTTATTCTTTTCCCAGTTTCCTCTTCTTGGAGACCAGAATGGAGTGGGGTGGGGCAGGTAAGGAAACTAAAATATTCTTCCTTAAAAGACAACAGGGTGGCAGGGCAAGCTTGCCTGTAATCCCAGCAGCTCAGGAGGTGGAGGTGGGAGGAGCACAAGTTCGAGACCAGAGACAGTCTGCGTAATTTAGCGAGACCCTGTTTCAAAAAGTAAAAAAAAAATGTCTGGGGCACAGCTCAGTGGTCCAGCACTTGCAAAGCATGCAGGCGTGAGGCCCTGGGTTCAACCCCCAGTACCACAAAAACAAAAAACAAAAAACAACAGGGTAATAGTGTAAAGACCACAGAGGAAGGCAAGGTAGGAAGGCAGGAGCTGTTCTGAGTTTTGTTAGGTGCCTTCGAATCGGTATCCGACTCATAGCAACCCTCATAGGGTTTTCAATGGCTGACTGTTTCTGGATTGCCTTGGGAGTGGATTGCCAGGCCTTTCTCCCATTTTTTGCAGTGCTGGGAATTGAAGTCGGGACCTCAGAGACTGCAGTGCAGTCCTCTACCAACTGAGCTAAATCCCAGCCCAAAGGGTTTTCAATGGCTGATTTTTTTTTTCCCCCTTGGATTGCCTTGGGAGTGGATTGCCTTGGGAGTGGATTGCCACGTCCTTCTCCCGTTTTTGCGGTGCTGGGGCTTGAACCCGCGTCCTCCAAGATGGCAGCGCAGCTGTCTACCAACTGAGCTAAACCCCAGCCCCTGTTCTGAGTATCCAAATGAAACTCAGCAAGGTCGCAGAGCCCCTGGCTTCCCTCTGATGCCTCTGTTTAGCCACAGGACGGCCTGGTTCCTGGAAAGAAAGCCTCATGCTACTTTTCTCACCCCATACTTTCCCTCCAGCTATTCCCACAGCCTTATGGAGCTAATTTTAACATTCCTCAGAACTCAGTCAAGGGTGACCTCACCCAGAAGTCTCCCTAACCCCAGTGCTCTGTTCTACCTGGAAACACAGAAACACCAGAGGCAGCCGCCCCAGCGAGCTGGGTGGTCCTGAACTTGTTGGTCCCTTGGCTGTCTCTCCTGTTGGACAATGACTTTCTGCAAGCACACACTTGGACTTATTTTGTAGCTCCAGTGTCAAGTTAATGGCTGGCCCATCAAAGATGCTCCATCAGCATCTGTTGGATAGAATTGAGGCAAGGGACATCTCACTGAACTTTTCAACTACAAGTAAAATCTGGGTCTTTCCTTTACAGCACCTTTAAGAATACAGCGATTTTTAAATCATGAAACCATATTCGTTACTGACACTACTCTGGGCCCTCAAGGGTGTAGTTTTTTACTCTTCAGTTTGACGTTGTTGTTGTTAGGTGCCCTCGAGTCGGTATCCGACTCATAGCGACCCTCATAGGGTTTTCAATGGCTGACTCTTTCGGGATTGCCTTGGGAGTGGATTGCCAGGCCCTTCTCCCATTTTTGCAGTGCTGGGAATCGAACCCGGAACCTCAGAGACTGCAGAGCAGCACTCTATCAATTGAGCTAAATCCCAACCCGGTCAGTTTGACGTAGTAGGTTGCTAAAAACTAGGGTCATATATGGGCTGTACCACCTTGGTGTCTAATCTGGTCCTTGGATGGGAGACTGCCTGGGACCTGGCAGCCTACTTCCTAAACCATTAGCCATTGAAAACCCTATAACTAGCAGAGAAACCCTCGCAATAGTGCTAGGCGTGGTACAGTGTCAGGTAATGTTTCATCTATCCTACACAGGGTCACTCTGTTGGACCCAACTCGATGGCACCTAACAACAAAAACAAGTTACCAGAAGGGGTTGGGTGCATGGGTTCAGCTATAAACCACTGGTCCTGTATTACCTTGCACCTCTCTCTCATTTCTCTGTGGCTCAGTTGCCCTATCTGTAAAATGCAGACAATAATCTACAAGCCTCAACAGGACTCCTTGGTGGATTAAAGACGTTCCTAATGTTAGGGTTAGAAGAGTGCTCCTAGCCCTGGGCAAGCTCCCCCTGTCTTCTGTATTATGAAATGTGTCTCTTGTCAGTATGATGCCTGTATTATTCGTCCAACAGACACCGATGCCTCTGGATCCCTTTGCAGGGGAGCGCACTCCCCTCCCCCGATTCCATCAGATCCTGAACTGACTGAGAACCGGCAGAAAATTCAGGAAGGAGCCCGCCTCGGCACACAGAAAGCTCTCCCACGTCCCGCCTCTTTGAAGTGCGGTACGGACCTTGGCACCATCCGGGAGCTCGCTAGAAACGCAGACTCAGATCTCTTTCCACGGGACGTGGGGAAGATCGGCGCCCGCGATCCTCCGAAGGTCCCTCACCCGCCAGAGGGGACTCTCGGGGAGGCCCCGCCCAGGAGTGGGCGTGGCCGGCGCGCCCTGCTGGAGCTAGTTAAAGGGACCGCACGCTTGCCACGCCCACGTCTTTGGGCTGGTGAGCGCTGGGTAACCCAGGTGACCGAGGTCCCAGCGCCACCTCACGGCTAAAAATAGGCCTTTGCCCCTTCCCCGCTGAGGGGGAACGTGCCGCTTGGCAACCAAGAGTGAAGTGACGAGGTCCCCAGGGGCCACTCGCTCCGTCATCAACCTCTGGGGCAGTCGGACTCCTCCCGGGACAACTCCGAGGATTCAGCGGCCACGTGTCTGAAGGGCGACACCAAGACCTAGAGAAGGGAGGTTTTGCAGCCCTTCGCAGTTCCCCTCCGAGCCCCTAGGTGGCAATAGTCTTCGATTTTTTTTTTTCCCAGTTTCCTCCTCTCGCTCAAACTCCGCGCCCTTCTCGCTCCGAGAGACATCGGTCTCGCGAGATCTCTCGTAAACGTACACAACCGGAAGCAGCGTGGAGGCCTCTTCCCTTTTGCGGCCATCGCTGGAGCGGTAGCGGGTGAGCGTTTGGCCGGGAAGCGCGCGTAATCCACAGCCATCTGTTCCTGGGCACGGTGGCTCTGTACCCCGGGGGTCCCGAGACTGTCCTCCTGGCCGGAGCGCAGTCAAGGAACGAGGCCACGATGACTTCAGCCTGTTTTCTTCCTAGCTATGGGGCCGCCCGACTGGAGTGGGAAGGAGGGACAGGAGACTTAGGGACTTGAAAACAGAGGCAGGAGGACAGGTAGCCTGTGGAGACAGAGTGAGGTCTGAGCATTGTAGTTTCTTATAGAACAGTCGCCAAACGCCTCTCCTTGTTAAACGCCTTGGGCCATCAGAAGGCTTTTTGGACCCGAGATCTGTGCCGGAATTAACAGATTCAGAGTGCGGGGCCTGAGCCATTCATTTCGGAGAGGCTAGATAAGTCACACTGAGATCCGTAAAAGATGAACGTTGATCTTTCAAAAACATGCTGTTATATTTGAAGAATTGAGTTAGTGTACTTTGCCCTAATTTTACAGATATTTATAAATCCAGTCTTGACTTGGCCACACAGTGTTTGAGGAGTTGGGAGGCTGTAAATAAAGTTCTAAAACTAAAACAACTGTGTTATTAGTAAAAGTGTCTCCATTCCCTAAATAAATACAGAGAACATCCCCTAAAGCACAGATATTGTAGATTTCAAGCTTCATTTCATAGGCCATTCAGTTCAAGCATTTTTTGATGGTGTTATAGAATATGACACCTTCTGTGACCATTCTAAACTTTCAAGATGGAATTGTTGCTGCTACTTGTTTGGGAACTGAATGAGACTTTGGTCATTTAAGATGTTTTTAATTTTTTTTTAGCCAGAATGAAGTTCAATCCCTTTGTGACTTCCGACCGAAGCAAGAATCGTAAAAGGCATTTCAATGCACCTTCCCATATTCGCAGGAAGATTATGTCTTCCCCTCTTTCCAAAGAGCTGAGACAGAAATACAATGTTCGATCTATGCCCATCCGAAAAGATGATGAAGTTCAGGTATGTATCCCTGCTTCAGGTCGTCTTGACGGAACCTCAAACACTTAACTTTAGAAGAGGGATTACATTGTGAGACATTTGCTCCCAGAACAGAGGGTTCCAAGATGAGTTGAGCCAGGGGCCAAAACCCAAAAAGTATGGTGCTTTTCTGTTCTTTCTTTTATTTCATGCAAAGCAGTTTTCCAAGGCATCAGATGGAACCATGGTTAGAGAAAAGAGCAAGATGATATTACTTTGGGATTATTCTTTTGACAGTGTATTTTGGTCGTTGAAGAGACATTTGAGGTCCAGTAAAGAGAGTTGTTCAGATTGAGCTTACTGGTAAATAACACGCCAAATCTATTTCAGCGGGCATGTGTTATGTACAACCTGCAGCTAGTGGTTAAAGAATTCAGGCAGTTTCTAAAGCAAGTGTACATTCAGTGTCCTGAGGTTAATGCCCATCTAAAAAAAAAAATGAAACCAATTCCCAAATAGTAGCAGTGTGGGTTGAGAGCAGCCCTTGGTCCTTGCTGTACTAGTCCTAAATTTGGCAGTAGACCTTGGAAGCAATCTTTCTGTTTGCAGGACATTTTGTTGCTCAGTGACTGAAAGGAAACATCTGTTCAGAAGCACTTGGAGTTGTTTCATGGCAGGCTGAGGACCATTAGGCTTGCAGATAGGAAGCATTTGCAAAAAAAAATGGTTTGTTCACTTAAATACCTGTTGCCCACTGTTTGGCACTGGGTTGGACAATTTAATGCATTCCTTGTGCTGTTTTGAGGTAGAGTAACGCGTTCCTTGACACCTCTGTACCGAAAGCCAGAGTAAGCTCTCCTTTAACCTTTTAAGAAGCCTACCACTGCTGCTGGTGTCAGTTATAAGGATGCACCGTCCATCTCTGTAAATGGATGACATGGTTTATATACAGGTTAAAGCCAGGAATAGGATTTTTGGCACATCTCTCTCAACATCTTTCAGAATTAAAGGTTCCTAGGGCTGAGGTGTAGTTGAATGGCAGAGGGCTTGCCTAGTGCTCCCTGGTTTTGGTGTTCAGCACTGTGAAAAAGGAAAACGCAAGGTCTTACAGATCTGATGGTAGTGTGAATAGCATATAAGTGATTCACAGTTTTTCTGCATTACGAGGTAAATCTTGTTCCTTTGAGCCACATTTTATTTTTGAATTTGTGTTTAGGTTGTGCGAGGACACTATAAAGGTCAGCAGATTGGCAAAGTGGTCCAGGTTTACAGAAAGAAATACGTCATCTACATTGAACGGGTACAGCGGGAAAAGGCTAACGGCACAACTGTCCATGTCGGCATTCACCCCAGCAAGGTAGGTGTTTTTGAGGGTGTTTGAGAGAGGAGAAGGAAATTACAGAAATTATTTTTGCCAGATGCAATCACTTGCTTACAGAGCATCCCTAGAAATGGTCCCTAACTTCAGATGTACGGGAAACCATTTCTTAAAGCAAGTATTTTAACAGTCACTCTGTATGTACGTGTAATGTACCTCAGAGGCTTTTAGTAAGCTGATGGGTCAACCTTGTAATTAACAGATTTTAAAATCTAAGAAACAGGGTAATGAGCTTTAGCCCTGTTTGGTTTTGTGTATTTAGCAGAATTGAGTAAGGCAGCTTAACCTTGTGAAGTATGTTTAAGCCATTTACACCTGGAAAATAACCTGAAACTCAGAGGTTAGGAACCCATGAATGGTGTTTTGTCTAAGTTAAAATAGAAAATCTCGTCTGAGCCCGGCACAGTGGCTCAATACCTGTAATCCCAGCAACTCGGGAGGCAGAGGCCAGATTGCAGGTTGGAAGCCAGAGGCAGCCTGCATAATTTAGCAAGACATTGTCTCAAAAGATAAAAAATGGGCTAGGGGTTCAGCTCAGTGGTAGAGTGCTTACAAAGTATACCTGGGGCCCTAGGTTCAACCCCCAAGTACCAGCATAAATAGGTAGGTAGAAAATCTCGTGTGATTCCCATAACAGGAGACACTTGCCCTGAAGCTTTATGTGAATTATCCTAAAATTATAATAATTGGCCATTCACAAATTAATATTGTCTCATTTCTATCTTCAGAGTTTTTTTTAAAGATTGTTTAATATAAGGATATTATACAGTGAGCAGTCAAGTATTGATGTTTTGCTGGTTTGTGGGGTTTTTTCTTTTTTTTTTTTTTTTTTT